>DVPD01000242.1:0-12718 GCA_018237605.1 Apyrrothrix (Melanopyge) sp. n. Burns01
GATAATTAATAAAGTGTGTTCCTGCGACTTAATCGGTATATTTTATTTCCATCGAGTCCCGGCTCGTAACATTATTTTTACCTTTTTCTTCGAATTTTTGCATTTTGTGTACTTCTCTATTAACATTATTTATTTTTGTTTCAGGTGCTGAAAAAGAAGATGATTCTACTATTTTACTTTTAATGTTTTCTTCTAGAAAATGTACATCCCGACTGATCACTGCTTTATTATTTTTCGGGTCTATAAAACGGTAGCCTTTTATGCATTCACTGTACCCAACAAAGATTAGTTGACGAGATTTGACATCTAATTTTTGGCGCTTTTCTTTGGGTATGTGCACCATAGCAGGACAACGAAATATCCTCATATTGCTCACGTCTGGCTTTTGTCCGGTCCATACTTCATGAAGTGTAATGTCTGACAGTGCATGTGTGGGCGAACGGTTGATTATATATGCAGCAGTTGTTACAGCTTGAGCCCAGTAATTCTTTGGTAAATCAGCATTAAGCATCATGCATTTTGCTCGTTCAACCAATGTCCTATTCATTCTCTCGCTCAGACCGTTCTGTTGTGGCGTGTATGGATTGGAAGTCTGATGTAATATTCCATTTTTCTTTAAATAATTAGCAAAGTTTTTATTAGTATATTCTAATCCATTATCGCTGCGTAAATTAAGTAAGTTAATCTTTTTATTTAACTCATTTTCCACTCTGTTTTTGTATTCAATAAATTTTTCAAACACTTCTGTTTTGTTTTTAATTATGTATACATGGACTTTTCTTGAAAAATCATCAATAAATGTTGTGAAATACCTGGCACCGCCAATCGAAGCAACTTGTATCGGGCCACATACATCTGTGTGGACAAGCTCTAGCAATCCATTTGCCCTGGAGCCATTGCTTGGAAATGATTGCCTTGTTTGCTTACCCTCTAGGCAGCTTATGCATACATATTTTTCTTTTTGTGATTGTAGTTGTACACCAGTCGTGCAGTTAGGTAGCTTGTGAACATCATTATAATTTAGATGGCCTAAACGTTGATGCCACAGATGTGCAATTGACTCTGCTTTTGATGACATGGCGAAAATTTTATTGTAATTTATGTTCAGTCTATATGTATCATTTATTAGATTTGCTGAGGCTACTTTGTGATTATTTGAATTATATACTGAGCAGCCGGTTTTATCAAACTTCACTTTACAGCCAGATTTAATTATTTTACTAACCGATAATAAATTTGTGGACAACTTTGGCACATATGAAACATTCTTTACTAATATTTCACTGCTGCTGCCATCTCTACTAGGTATGTGCAGTATCACATCACCACAGCTTTCAACATGTAAAGTTTTGTTATCTGCAATTTTGATCGTGTATATCGGTCGTATTGTTTCATTCTCTAATAAATCTTTATGCATTGTCATATGCATTGAAGCACCTGCAAAGCTGCCACAAAATCTTTATTATTATCTTTACTTTGTGATTTGTTTTTCAGAAACCAACAATTTTTACCAAGGTGTCCATATTTATTGCAATTAAAGCATCTTAGACCTATTGACTTTGACTGCTAATGATGATGCTGAGTGTTTTTGAACTTTGCTTGAGTATTTTTATTACTTGTGTACAGAGCTAAATTACCTGGTGTAGCTTTTATTTCTTGCAGAAGTTTCGTTTTAATCATATCTGCACTTATTTTCACTCCTGAGCTTTCAATACCCATAATCATAGGTTTGTATTCATCAGGTAAACCTGCTAGCATCAAGGTCCCGAGCCACTCATCATCAACACTGAATCCAATATTTCTGAGCTCATGATTTTGTTTTGTTGATATAATCGTCTACACTGGTGCTTGTTTCTAAATTAGTGTTAATCAAATCTCGCAATAAACCAACTTTTCTCAGTAGACCAGAGTCTTGAAATGCTTTTGATAAATTCTCCCAAATTTGTTTTGATGTCGTCGCATCCTGTATGTGTATAAAATTTATCGGATCGACTGATCAAAATCTTTTCTCGAGTTCTGCATCAAACAGAAGACACTTAGCTTTCTCCACGATAGTCCGGTTGAATCGTTCTGAAAGCCCATTCTGCTCAGGTGTGTATGGGTTCGTTTTGTGATGTACTATCCCATGTGTTATCAAAAAATCATTAAACTCACTGTTGCAGAATTCTGTCCCATTGTCACTTCTCAAGATATGCTGCGATTAAGTTGATTCTCAACCTCTGCTTTATACTGTTGAAAACACTTCAGTGCCTCATTTTTCGTTTTCAAAAAATAAATATATGTCATACGACTATAATCATCTATGAATAGCATAAAGTATCTAGAACCACCTATCGACCGGTTTTCCATCGGTCCACAGAGTGTATGCACAGTGTGTAGTAACTCTGTACTTCTGCTACCTTCTTTAGGAAAAGGTAAGCGACTTTGCTTGCCCTCACAGCATGCAACACATGATGACTTTGATATATCAGTCTTACCATCAAGTGTCAATCCCTGTACAGCATCTTGCATCTTGTTCAAATACTGGCTGTTGACATGACCTAGACGTCTGTGCCAGACTTCATTGGACACCATCATTGCAGCTGATGAACAACTTTCAGACATGTTTAGTTTATACACCCCATTCAATAGAGCTGCTGTAGCCACCAGAACTCCTGCTTGGTTGAAAATCTGACAACCATAATTGTTAAATGAAACTTTGTTTCCTTTTGATATAAGTTGACTAACAGACAACAGATTTGTAGTCAACTTCGGCACGCATAATACACCTTCTACCGTTATATCATATTTACAGGTGCGCGTCTTTGTCGTAATCTGCACATCTCCAGAACATAATACAGGTACTTTATCTTTGTTTGCCACGACAATTTCCTTGATCATAAGATCCCGCGACACATTTGACAACCATTCTTCATTCGTAGTAAGATGAACACTCGCCCCGGAGTCAATATACCAATCGCTTTTGCAAAATTGACCATTCAGGAATACAGCACTAAATGCATTACTGCTTGTACTTTCATGTTTATTAGTATTCGACGAGTTTTTGTTTGAAAATGTACACTGATTGCGGTAATGTCCTGTTTGTTTACATTTGTAGCATGTTATGACTTTTGATTTTGACTTTGACATTTGGACGTTGTCTTTGATCGCAGTCTTACCAACATTCCGGTTCTTCTTAATACTCGCAAACGCGCCACTAGAGCTGGGAGCGCTACTGTCGCCGCTGTTTCCGCTTTCTTCCATGTCCAACAACTTCGTTTTAATGGAATCCGCCGTTATCGACAATCCCGAGTGTTCGATGGCCATTATCATTGGCGAAAACCGGTCTGGCAAACCCGCCAACAGCAGCGATCCGGTCCATTGATCATTTATTTCGAACCCAGTTCCACATACATAGCTTCTGTGATGTATCAATTATTTGTGTAACATATTATGTCATCGAACTGCAGTTTTCAAGCCGTATTGAAATTCAATTCTTTAGTAAACTGATTCGCCGCAAAAAACCACTATCATCGAATTACTGTTTGAGTTTCTCCCATAATTCTTTCGATGATTGCACTGTCTTTATATGGCCGTATAAAGACGGGTCAATAGTCATTATTAGCTTTGCTTTGGTTTTTTCGTCATCTGCACGTTCCACTATTTTATCTTTTATTGGAATAACACAGTGCTTCATGCCTTCTATGACTAAAAAGTTCTCTGCTGCGAAGCACCATTCGGTATAATTTTCTCGGCCACGCAACTTCGGCACATTGACAATATAATTACACGCCATTGTCCACGCCACACACCGGTCTATCACTTAAGTAAAATTATACACGATTATCGTATAATTCGTGACGTAGCAGATTTATCGCACTTAGTAACTGTCTTTAACACTTGTAACAGTCCAAAATTCTTGTTAAAAACTACTAAATACAGCGATTTATGCTCGTAACCTGGGCCCATAACCTGTCATAAATGAAACGCTTGGCTTGAGCCACAGACAAGAAGTGAACTTTTTAATTTTAAAAGTGCACAATATAACATAGTTTATGGTAAGCTGACATTATTAGTTTATAATCCATGATGTTATATTGACGATACAAAACAACAAACTAACACACGAAAGTGATAATGACAGCGCAAATAATGGTGGAAACAATGACTCAAACACATCTTTTTTTTACTGTCATAACAAGTGATGGTAGTATTGCAACCAGTAACTTAAAAATATTATTTCGTTTAATTTATTGTAAAGTAGGGTATGCCCTTGCTATGACCATCTATAGATCTATAAAAATCTTTAATCAATAAATTAGTATTAAGTTACCATTTTTCATGGAATGCTCCATTATCTCTTGCGACTCTATCATTCTATTCATCTCATCTTTTTGCCGTTCTATTGTTATCCAACATTTCTACTTGGAAAATAATTTACAGTGGCCTTTGTAAGACGAAGACCTTGAAATAATAATTTAGATACATTTTTATTGATTCTCATAAAAAAGATACATTTTTATTGATTCTCATAAAAAAGGATTCTCATAAAAAAGGCTAAAAATCATTTCAGCAGCCATCGTATTGCTAAAAAGAACCCTAGGAATTTGTTTTTATTAAAGATTTACGATGCCATTGTGGTTTACATGTGGATGTATTAGTATGTGCAGAGGAGATCTTGAAATAACTAACACAGCGTAGATAATAATAGATTTATTGATACGCGTGTACACAGGACAGATTGGTGCGACTGACTAATCATATCATATAGGGGAAACGATATAGTTATTGGCCCCTCGACAGTTATTAGCCATTTCAACCTTGTTTTTTTAAAACTAGCTACACCCTACTCAACAGGCTGATTTAAAATGACGTGAATGGCAACACTTTCTTTATCTGTCAAAAAGTTTTAATAAAAATCCGCTAGGAGGATTTGTTCTTTTCCGATGCATCATTTTTTCCGGTGATACAAACGTAGGTAAGTTTTTGTAAAAAAATATTAAGAATGCACTTTTTTTTTATTCGTCATTTTGAAACACATGTATTGTAGTGCCGTTATTGAAACCCTATAAAATATATAGTTGATATGAGTTATAAACTTATTTAAGCTGTAAAATAATCTATACTTTGTTCGTAACCTCAAAATTTTTAGTGGCTAATAGCTACCACAATTATTTTATCAACTTGTAGTTATTGGCCTCCTATGCCAATTAATGTATTTAAGAAAAAAAATGTTAATGTCGTAACCAATAAATAAAACATCTTCTGTAAATACATCAAGTATCAAATTCAATTACCATAACTTTTAAATTAATATGAACAGTTAATAGCCTAGGCCAATAACTGTGTCAAATGTAAAGTTAATCTATAGAAAAAATAGGCCAATTACTATGTATTTTATTCATTTATTTTAAATAAATCAGCTTAAATTTAATTTTTTGTCTATATTAGGTTCGTAGAAAGAAATAATGCCAAAGATACCCCAGTACACAAAAGAGGCCCTTGACGAGGCATTAGAAAAAATTAATACCAAAACTATGTCTTTACGAGCAGTCGCAAAAAAATATGATATACCAAGAGCTACGTTACAATTTAAACTAAAAAATCCCGCATCGAAATCTCAATTTGGACCAACACCGTATTTCACACATGTGGAAGAAAATACCATACAAGAGTGGTTAATTAACATGGCACGTAAAGGGTTTCCTAGAAAGACAGATGACGTTCTCGATACAGTTCAAAAATTTTTGACTGATAATCCACGGGATACTCCTTTTATCAATAATAGGCCTGGTCAAGGGTGGCTCAAAGCTTTTTTAAAACGTCACCCTAGTTTAGTTCAAAGAACCAGCGAGGGAGTCACTAAAGCTAGTGCTCGTGTGTCTGAAGCCGATATAAAGAAATGGTTTCTTGAAATAAAGAATTACTTTGCGAGTGAAAACCTGTTGGAGGCAATCTACGATCCACAACGTGTTTTTAACGCTGACGAGACGGGATTTCAGCTCTGTCCTGCAACTGGTCGTGTGCTCGCTGCTAAAGGAGATAAAAATATTTATGCTGTGGAACATGGGAACTCCAAAGAAAATGTAACAGTCCTATTTACATTTTCTGCTGACGGCAAAACATGCCCTCCTTTAATAGTATATCCCTATAAACGTCTTCCTGAAAAAATTGCCACATCAGTGCCACCTAAATGGGGTATCGGACGCAATGATACGGGTTGGATGACTGCAGATGTTTTTAACCAGTTTATCACCGAAATTTTTGCTCCTTACCTTGTTGAAAACAACATCAAAAAACCAGTTATTTTATTTATAGATGGCCATAAAAGCCATGTAACTCTACAACTTAGTTTAACTTGTAAGGACTTAGGAATTGAACTAATTGCTCTTTATCCCAATACAACCCATATCACCCAGCCAGCAGACGTTTCCGTCTTTGGGCCTATTAAAAAATCGTACCGTAAAGCAGTTCGAAAATTCCAATCACGAAACATTGGCGAGGTTGTAACAAAATTGAACATCGCAATTATTTTAAAATCAGTTGTAGATGAGTTAAAACCTGAATCTATAGTTAATGGTTTCAGAGCATGTGGTTTGTGTCCCTTTGACGAAAATGCAATAGATTACTCCAAATGCCTTGCTACAGAAAAAAATTGAAAATTGAAGACTACAATGGTAAAAATAAGCTCATGTCCCTAAAAGAATTTGAAGATATTGTAGGGGCCGAACTGATAGAAAAGATGAAAGCACTAAAATCTCAGGGTGTCATCCTGAATAATTCATCTCCTACATTATTTAAAATTTGGTGCTTTTTTCAAAATGATCTCCCACAGAAAGAATCATCCGATATTGAAATACAATCTGCTAATAATACAACTACAAATGTAAATCTTGCCAATGAAAATAATATCACAACAGTAAAAATTACAATGACTCCTACGAAAAATCCTATAGATTTTTGCCAGCCTTCCACTTCTACTACTGTAGCCACATTGACAGACACTGCTAATCTTAACAAATCAATTGATGATTACCTACAAAATGTCCCCGAAAATAAGAGAAAATTTATGAGAAAGAATGAGAAAACTCCATTTGTTATAACATCAGAAAATTTTAGATCAGTTATTTTAAAAAAAGAATTAGAAAAGCACGAAAAATAGAATAAAAAAATTGAAAGAAAAAGAAAAAGAGACGAGAAGGCAGCTGCACGGGTGGAAAATGATCTGAAAACAGAACAAGCTAAAACGGTAGGAAAGAAGTCAAAAAAGGGATACAAAAAATAATAAAAATGGAAAAGAAAATATTAACAAAGAGCCTTAAACTGAAAAGACCGAAAGTAAAAACGATAGCTGTAAACCAAAGATATTATCGAATTTGGAAGTAGTTACCTGTGATACGTGTCGGCGTCTAGCTGGTAAAAATAAGGCCTTGTTATGTTATTATTATTATTATTTGCCTATCTTGCCTTGTTATGTTGTTATTGCAAAAAGTTTTACCATGGTCATTGCATTCCTATTAAGCACCATGAGCATATTCCAGATGACGATGAGCTTTCTGAGTTTACGAGTATATGCCATAAATGTTTTTTCTTAAATGATGATTCCGAACCTTCTGAGGATGAAAATCATCATGAAAACGTGATTTAATCATAACAGAATTTTAAAACTTTGTACAAGTTAATTCTATATTTTATTTTTTGATGAGGCCAATAACTATGTGATCTCATGGCCAATAACTGCAATAATATGGTCAATTACTGTGATTTTATGTTTTTACATTATTTTATTCCTAAAAATATCGTGGTCGATTCGTTGTCAACCGTAGATACAATCTATTGTCCCACGTTTCAAGACTATGAAAAGATCGCTGAGTTGCAACAAACAGATACTTTCGTGGAACAGTCACTATCTAATGCGAATAACAACTCTATTATTTTAAATCAATTATATCTACCTACATTTAATAAACCTATTTATTGCCATACTTCTACCAAAAATGCAAGACCGTATATACCACTTGAATTTAGGGTTATTGCTTTCGAAAATATACACAACCTCAGTCATCCCGGTATACATTCGACGAAAAAATTAGTAACGCAAAAATATTTTTGGCCGAATATGAACAAAATATATACTACTGATCTAAATCTTGTTTGAATTGCCAAAAATCTAAAATAAATCGTCACACCGTTTCAAATACAGGCCAGTTTCCTAGTGCCGATCGTTTTGAGCACATCCATGTTGATATAATCGGTCCTCTGCCGAATCTCGCCGGATGGGTACAGGAATTCCTAACAATAATAGACCACACTGCACTGTGGCCTGTAGCTTTTCCCACGCAGGAAATAAATGCTGAAACAGCCTCCAAAATAATATATTGTTAGAAGAATTCGACTACAGAGGGCGCTGTTACAAGAATTCGACTACAGAGGGCGCCCTTCCACTACTTGTCTATAAAATGGCTGAGCAGATAGGTCACGGGCCTATTTGCCGACGAGCGCTCTCACAGAACACATCGTTGCTCTATATCGTATATTTGTTATTTTGCACACTTATTGTGATTAATTCAACTAATTTATTATTAATAATTCGTTAATTATTATTTTGATCCTGTATTGTTTTTTTTTAGTAAGATTTAAATAAAGTTTGTAACATCAGAAGTGGGATCTGCCTACGTGGCGGGTCCGCTAGTGCTATTTCCGGTTAATTTATACGTATCTGACTAAATTAGTATACTTCATAATGCCAAGACGTACGGGTAGAAACACGAGAGAGCGCACGCCGTCATCGCCTGATATCGGGCAGCAGTTAAAAGCTATTCTCGACAGGCTAAACGCACTCGAGAATCGCCCTGGCTCTGAGGCCAGCGGCGCGGTGGTAATCGCTGCGACTGATGAACGTAGCGTCGCGTCTCAAGCCTCACTGGTTGGATAGTGGAACTCCCAGCACTCTTGGTGTGTCAAGCGACTTCCATGAAGCCTCACATTCGATTGCGGCCGCGCCGGTGGTTGTGCCAGCCGCTCCGACTGTCCAAGGTTCACCCTCGTCGGCTATCACCAAAGACGTGGCAGAGCGGTTGGTTAGCGCTATGAATTCTTTAAGTCCGGTGAGACAAAACCATTATTTTGTATCCGATTTTGATCCCGCGATTCACGACGTCAATGTGTGGTGTGACGAAGTAAACCGTGCACGAATTCAAAACCGATGGGATGACTATGAATGTTTTTCCCGGGTCGCTAATTGTTTGAAAGGCGAAGCGCGTTCTTGGTTGGGTCAGTGGACTCATATTGAGAGGACGTGGTCAAATTTCGAACAAGAGCTGAAATCGTTGTGCCCGCGTCACGTTGACATTGCGAATATACTTTTTAATGTAATGTGTACAAATTCAGATAAATATTCCACCTACGCGGAATACGCACGCAGGTCTTTGCTTAGATTACGTATTGTGAGAGGTCTCAGTGTGCAATCATTATTCGTGGAATAATAGATTCTCACATACGTGCAGCAGCAATGAATGCCAAGCTTTCACCTGAAAACGTGGTGGAATTTTTATCAATATATGCCAAACCTAAAATGAATCGTAACTTCAACAACTCTAACCGTAAAACGTATTATCCTTAATCTGTTGATGGTAATTCTGTGAACTCTAGTAATTTATCACACAAACGCCGCATGAAAGATGATAATGCGTTACGATGTTTCTCATGTGGTCGTTGGGGCCATGGACACAACTCATGTCCCATAAAATCAAAACCATCAACATCGATGCAAGGGAGTAATAATAATTCTGTTAATTCTCGAGTACAATTATAAAAAGTTTCGGTGTTTCTTAGAATTACAAAGTTGAAGTATTGTGGCGATATTGAAACAAATGAAAACTTTTTAGATACGTGTTTAGATGATTCATGTCATTTACATGTGACGTAACGGATAAATGCGATGTGTTTTCTTTGTGATTGCGTTGTATAAGGTGTTGAAAGAAGAATCCTTACATGGCTAACGTGGAATAGGAAAGATATGAAGTATTATGCACTGACTCAAGAACCTGGTTATCGTGAGCTACGATTGTCAATATACTCCCGCTAATTTTTAATTAGTCGAGACAAAGACAAAGTTAATGAGAGTGAAACACAGGCGGTCTAGGGATCGCTAAGATGTGTAGATCACTCGTTTCGCCCTGGAAGAACATGTCTACAGACGAGGTGGCCGTATGAATCGTTATCACATATCTTTCGCAATCTGAAGCGCGTGTATAACAAAGCCATGCTGGATCGTAGCTGTGAAGTGTTTTAATT
Organism: Apyrrothrix (Melanopyge) sp. n. Burns01; assembly: GCA_018237605.1. Lineage (NCBI taxonomy): Eukaryota > Metazoa > Arthropoda > Insecta > Lepidoptera > Hesperiidae > Apyrrothrix > Apyrrothrix (Melanopyge) sp. n. Burns01. The sequence continues at coordinate 10,276 of DVPD01000242.1, forward strand.
GTCGCAAGACTGGATAAAAGCATTTTCAGTACAAGTCTAGGTGTGGTAACATTTGTTCGGGGTCGTGCAGTGTGGCATCCGGTCCGCTGTGAAAGGGCGGAGGTCGCACTGAGATTGGCGAAGGCGCTGTGTTGAGTTTTGTCAGGAGGAGCCTGCGGTCTCCACAAGGGCACGTAGAACAGTGCCAACACGCTGTTCCAGTGAAGGGACGGTCATTGGAGCCGACGGGTTAGTCCTTTTAGAGGAACAATGGGTGAGATCGTTTTATTATTGTTCGGTAGTGCATCCATTGCTTTCTTATTCATGACACAATTGAATGCAAAGAGCTGAAGATCGAGCTCAATTGCATATTACTGGAAAGGCCCATGTCTAGCAGAGGATGGAGATGGGATGCAGATGATGATGATTATGATTGGTCATGGTCAGGTAAGGCCGAGCCTCCATCAAGTAAGTATGTGAGGTTCGTCTATTTTTGAGACTTTAGTAATTTACAGGAATTACCTCGTTGGTTGTGTTGGTTGCGAGCGCGACTGCCGATCGAGAGGTACTGGGTTCAAGTCCCGGGTCGGGTATTGTTGGATTTTTCTAAATGAGAAATTCTAGCAGTAACTCGGAATCTAGAATGGTGTCCAATGTATGACAATAGCCTTCGTCACCTATTCCATAATGGGACGTAGGTGTAATTGATGAGGCGTCGGAGTGTGCTGCACTCTCCTGCCTACCTCTTCGGATATGATGAATTCATTAACGATGTGTAATCCTAAGTTGTTGACAGATCTCCATACTGGTGTAAATCGGTAGTGAAGTGCTGCAGAAGCATCCAGTGTCAGGAGGTAATGTTCATCCAACTTCTGGCCGTTGATCAAAGGCACCAGGACGCGTGCGTTAAGAAGGGTGAACATCAGCCAGCTTCACTGTTGGTAGTCTGATGTTCGTGGTAAGGTGTTCCAAATCGATTAAGGTCCGGGTGCTCGCGGACCGTGTAAGTTTGTAAGGTATCAGATGGTCGTGGTGACCATACCAGTGGTGCCTTCAGGAGCGTCACGCAAGCATAGGCGGAGCGTATGGTGTCTTGGTGTGGCGAGTGATGCCTCTATGTTGACGGGATTAACGTGTAACAAAATGACTCAGTCATGCCTCTGTTGAAAGGAGATGAACGTATACCAACATAATAACAGTTCATTTAACATGCATTGTAATATGTTTTGACAGTCTGCGACCTGCGCGACTGAATGTCGTCAGTCTGCGACCTGCGCGACTGAATGGTGTCAGTCTGCGATCTGCGCTACTGAATGGTGTCAATCTGCTGACCGTGCATAGCTTGCGCGAGTGTGCGGTCTGCGCAACTCTTATGGAGATTCAAGCAATGGGTGATGCCTTCTGTTGGCTAGATCCCAGGATGGGTGATACCTGTTTTATTTATCCTAGCCAATATCCTTCCCCATCTGGCCTTAAGCTTAGGACAGGAGCGTCTCTATGTTTAATGTTTTCTCGATGGGGAAGCACATTGCAAAAATCATATCTTACGGTTGAGGATAGCATCTGTCTGAGGTATGCTCTCCTGGCCGAAGGATACACTGTAATAGGGCTATGGTTTCATGTTACTGGATAGTGCCTTCGAGTGCGCTCAGGCATTTCGATCCTAGTATGTGGAAAATAGCCTGGGGTGGTGTTGTTTTGCTTTGTGTGCTCGGACACTGTCTTAGAGTTTTTCAGACATGTGGTCCTGGAGCTGTGTACACGCATTTGTAATCAATTGCGGTGTATGTTACATAGGTCGTATTTTTTATTCTTATTAGTTTGGATTGAAACATGCTCTTATGAGTACCGGTTCACACATGCAAAGTTATGTCTCATGTAAGTCCGCATAGACCTCTATCGAGTCATGAGGGAGCACTCCCCCGACGGGAACTGCCCCGAGTGATCGGTACTGATATCTGTTTGTTTTATATCCGCTGCGTTTAGGCTGTTCTACTTCATCAATTTAGCTTACAAAAAAAACCTATTCTAAAAAGTGACTATTTTACTTACTTTTTTACTGTTTTCTAATTGTTATTTTCATGGCACCACTCATTACTATTTCTATTATTGTTAATACGTACTTCAGTAAAGACCCGTTATTCTCTAGAAAAGATGCCATAGAGCGTTGGGACGAGTGAAATACGTATAGGTGTGTGGAATGACCTGGACGTGTCGTGTCAGTCTCCGAGATTGCTCTCGTTGAGCGTCGATGTTTTTCCGGGAAGACTTCCATAGGTATCTGGATTGACCTGGACGTGTCGTGTCAGTCTCCGAGTCAACATTACTCGTTGAGCGTCGATGTTTTTCCGGGAAGAGGTCCGGTGTAAACCCTGTGTGATGTAGTTATAGGTATCTGGATTGACCTGGACGTGTCGTGTCAGTCTCCGAGTCAACATTACTCGTTGAGCGTCGATGTTTTTCC
>DVPD01000243.1:0-12710 GCA_018237605.1 Apyrrothrix (Melanopyge) sp. n. Burns01
TTAACAATCTTGATCTTTTTTTAGTTTTAATGTTGGCTAATATTAACATTATTATATATTTGCAAAATTTGGCGGCACACTTTTGAAATTTGGCGGCACACAAAAGTGCCGCGGCACAGTGGTTGAGGATCACTGCTCTAGAGAAAAGCGGTTCTTTGGTTGGGTTCGGGTCATCTTTTCTGATATAATCATCGTTTGTAACAGGACGTATTGGTAACCGCAGCAAATATTATATTATTCAGGAAGATGTTGCTGCCCATTATCCTGTAGGGATATGCTAATTGTTAATAACAAGCCTTACCTGGCATACATACATACATTGCAAGCATTCATATATTAGTTATAGTGTGTATAACATTTTCATGATTATTAGATGAAAACTGTCCGATACAGCTCTCCATGTCAACACACAATGTAAAAATGTTAAAATTTCGCATATTTCCAACTTGTAATTGTTCTAAATGGTGGACACGATTTTGTTAAATCTTTTATCCCAAGTTTCGTCCGAAATACCGACATCATTAAAAATGTTTGAAGTGTTTCTAAGATTCTTTGTGTCTTTTCCTTGTTATAAGATCCAAGCGTCTAAAGAAATTTTTGTTTCGTTAATTTGTTCATCCCAAAAAAGTTTTGACCTATTGATATAGGAGTGCATGGGAAACGTTTATAACGATTGCAGAAATACGTATAATTTAATATAATAAATATTAAATTATAATATAATAAATATTAAATTATACGTATATAATCAGTTGATAATTAAATGAGGTTAATTATCGCTCGCATTTTGGAGAATTGAAAAATGTTGAAAATACTCAAATTTAGAACTCGGAATAGAATAAAATTTCATGAATCGCTCAAAAGTGGGTTCCAATAACTTCTACTGAATATATTTAAACAGTTCTCACTTCTGAATACTAATTGAATTGCAATGTAGATACCGTTCTGAGTAATTCAGTTTTCTCATCTTAATATTGTTAGGTTTCTTGAAATTCTAGAGCTCAGTTTCTAGGAATATGACATTGAAGTCAGTATTGAAGAACTGATCCACGAATTTATGCTACGTGAGCTGTGGAGCTGGTTTAATCCACCGAGTCTTTTTCATTGTAAATTATAAACGTAGGTACCTACATTGTCCAATGAATTGAGAAATATCTTTGTGATAGATAGACCGCTACTTAGCAGAAGACATCTACACGTTACGGTGGAGTTCGTCATGAGACTTTCACGTAACATCACGCCTGTAATCTCCGAAGAGGTAGGCAGAGGAATGTGGTACACTCACACGTTGCACGGGATAGAGAGTGAGACTATTAACATACGACAGGCATAAATCCAAACTCCGAACCAATACTAGAAATTTCTACTTGAAAATGTAAGTTAGAAAATTCCAATAGACCTCCACCCGGGATTTGAACGCAAGACCTCTCGATCAGTAGTTGTAATTCGAACCACTCGACCAACAAGGCAGTCTTGAAACTTTTACGAAGTCTTTACCTTACCTTTATTCTTTCCCTTACTTAGGTTTTTACCTTAAGTCGGTCTTTCGCTTAGGGCGTTTCCCTGGCGTATTTCGTGGCTTACTACTTTTATTTGTAATTTACAAACCATGATATGGCTAAAATTATATATATAATTGAGTAGTGGTATAATTATAAGTAAACACAACTATAAGTTTTATATACATACATATATTATGAGATTACAAACTATATTTCAGCAAGTAAAGTCAGCCTTTAGCCCGAGTAACAAAAGAAATTAATTCCGTACTACCTTCAATATCAATAATAAAAATTTGTTAGCAGTGTATATTCACACTCTAGACAATATTTTATTTTATTAGGAATTGTCAACTTCAATTAAACTGTTGTGTTGCTCTGAAATCAAAGAAACGACAATTAAAGTTTGTTATTTACATTGCCAATTCCCTGTTTGTATCATTTTTTTAATAATCAAAAATTAAACTGTGACGTTCCCTGAGCTCCGAGCTCCGCACTACTCACAGTAAAATCTATAAATTACATACGAGTACATACTGTACAAATAAAATTAAAGAAATGGTTTTCTTTACAAGTATATACGAAATTTTATGATTTTGGGCATGTCATTTTTCGTTTACGCTGTCACTCTTTTTCGTGTTAAAAGGTAGTGGACCGAAACACTCCGTGGGAGGGCGGGCTGGTAGCTGTAAACTCGTTCGGATTCGGAGGCGCCAACGCGCATATAATAATGGAGGCGGAAACCGGGAGCGGGCGGCGGGCTCGCGGCGGGCGCGCCGGCTACCCCTTGCCGCGCCTGCTGCTGGCCTCGGGGCGCACGGAGGGCGCCGCACACGAGCTGCTGGCGCTGGGCGCCGAGCACCCTGACGACGCAGAGCTGCACGCCCTCCTTGACGCTGTTCACGCACACAACGTGCCCGGCCACGCCTTCCGCGGCTATCGCGTGCTCGCCGATCCCCCCGTCGAAGAGATCATCGTAAGTACTGTTTCGTTTCCTCTGCAAACGAGTGCTTATCACGTTTAGTGAAACCGTTTGAATGCCAACTCTTTTCTACCTACAGGAAGTGGAAGGAGGTGAACCGCGGCCGATCTGGTTCGTGTTTTCGGGAATGGGCTCCCAGTGGGCGGGTATGGGGCGGACGCTGATGCGACTGCCAGTGTTCGGAGCGTCCATAGAGAAGTCGGCGATGGTGCTTCGGCAACACAACATCGACCTCAAACACGTGCTTACGGATGCCCCCGACTCCGCTTTCGATGATGTCGTCACATCATTTGTGTCTATCGCTGCCGTGCAGGTCGCACTGGTCGACGTTCTGCGCGTCATCGGCATCCGACCCGACGGCATCGTAGGCCATTCTGTCGGTGAAATCGGTATGTAACAATTATGAGTAAATGATATCATATTTAACTCATTTGTAAGTAGTGTAAAGCAATAAAGGGAGACGCTATGGTGTGCAGGGTGTGCGTACGCGGACGATACTCTGACCGCGGAGCAGGCTGTGCTGGCGGCTTACTGGCGCGGGCGCAGTATTGTGGACGCCAAGTTGGCGCCGGGCGCCATGGCCGCCGTGGGCCTCTCGTGGGAGCAGTGCGTGGCGCGCTGTCCGGCTGACATAATACCCGCCTGCCACAACGCTGCCGACAGTGTTACGGTATGTGTCCCGAGTATGTTATCCCGTACGCCGTAAATAAGAGAGCTTGTTCGGTCATTTAAGTCAATCGTTTGTTTCATCGTAATAAAGGTACTTATGTACATTTAAGTTTCTGGGCATTTATAAGATAAGCTATAAAGAAGCTTAAGTTCGGAAAATGAAAAGAGAATTGTATAGGTGTCCGGGCCCGTGGCGTCGATCGAGAAGTTCGTGGCGCTTCTGGCGGCCGAGGGCGTGTTCGCGCGGCGCGTCAACAGCTCGGGCGTGGCCTTCCACAGCAAGTACATCGCGGCCGCCGCGCCGCTGCTGCGGCGGAGCTTGGAGCGCGTCATTCCCCATCCCAAGCCGCGTTCGCCCAAGTGGATTTCTTCCTCGCTACCCAAGGACCAATGGAATTCTGAACTCGGTAAGAATTCGACATGCGCACCACCTGGACCGTACGCATAATCCAAGTCATTTTGCCTTCCAACTTTAAAATAACTCATCCGTCCATCCGCACATCATTCATGAGCCACTTCGGTAGTCTACTGTCTTATAGTATCATACTATTATATTTTACGTTTCAGCGAAGCTGAGTGATGTATCATACCACGTAAACAACCTGCTGTCGCCGGTACGCTTCGCGGAGGCGCTGGCCGCTGTGCCCGAGAGCGCCGTGCTGCTGGAGGTGGCGCCGCACGCGCTGCTGCAGGCCGTGCTGAAGCGCGCGCGGCCCGCGCCCGCCGCCACGCACGTGCCGCTCGTGCGCCGCGACGCTCCCGACCCCGCGCTGCACCTGCTGGCCGCCGTCGGCAAGTGCGTACCCTTCCTTACTGCTCCTGTTGGCTACGTTGTGATCGTTACATAGTTTATTGAGGCTGTCGTGTGGCGCAGGCTGTACGGTGCGGGCGGGCTGCCTCGCGCGGGCGAGCTGTACGGTCGCGTGCAGTGGCCGGTGTCGCGCGGCACGCCGGGGCTGGCGTCGCGCGTGCGCTGGGACCACTCGGTGCAGTGGAGCGTGGCGGACTACGGCGCCGCGCGCTCCGGCGAGAACGTTATCGAGTACGACCTGTCCAAGAACGATGACGCATTTATCTCCGGACACAACATCGACGGCCGCATCCTCTTCCCCGCCACCGGTTACCTGGTGAGATACCGTCTATTTAGAGTCGCCTCTATTACTTTGGTTTGGATATTTAAATGGTGTCACGAGCACGATCGATCTAATTTCTTGCGTCTGTTTTTCAGACTCTTGTGTGGAGAACGATGGCGAAACTACATAATAAAAAATTGGAAGAGACCGCGGTAATAATAGAGAACGTTCAGTTCAGACGAGCCACAATAGTATCGCGGGACGCCCCCGTGCGGTTCTTGATTAACGTGCTCGAGGGTACCGGCGACTTCGACGTGTGCGAGGGCGGCAGCGTGGCGGTCACCGGTACCGTGCGGCTGGCGGACGAGCCCGCCGCCGAGCGCCTGCCGCTGCCGCCACCTAGTACCCCGGACGAGCCCGAGCTGCTGCCGCTCGTCACTGACGACATCTACAAGGAGCTGCGTCTCCGCGGATACAACTATAGCGGCATATTCCAAGGCATCAAGACGTCGGATGCGCGCGGGACCGCCGGCACACTCGCCTGGGAAGACAACTGGATCTCCTTTATGGATACGATGCTGCAATTCGGCATCATCGGCGTGAACACGCGCGAGCTGTACCTGCCCACGCGGCTGCAGCGCGCGCTCATCGACCCGGCTGCGCAGCGCGCGGCGGCGGCGCGGGCGGGCGGCGCGCTGCCCGTGCGCATGCTGCGCGACGTCGACGTCATCGCGGCGGGCGGCGTGGAGTTCCGCGGCGTCAAGACCAGTTTGGCGCCGCGCCGCCTCAACCCGCAGGCGGCGCCGAAGCTGGAGAAGTACGTGTTCCTGCCGTACGACAACGCCAAAGTGACCACCGAGGATACGTCGCGGTCGAAGCGCGACGCGATGACCGTGAGTCTGCAGCTGGTGCTGGAGAACGCGGGCGCGCTCCGCCTGCGCGTCGTGGAGGCGGCGCTAGAGCGCCCGGCTGAGGCACTGCTGGTGCCGCTGGCGCTACAGCTACTGGAGGCCGAGCCTCAAGTGCGCGTGGATGCGGTTCTGGCGGCCGGAGCCGCCGCCGCTACTTATAACGCTCCAATGCAGAACGTAGGCATTAAGGTGAGTTTAGGTATAAGTTTCTTAGCTACTTTAAAAACTAATTAAACAATCTTCGATATTATCATGACAATAGTTATCGCAAACTTAGAAAGAATTAAAGGAAAAACGAATTATTAATTAATTTTCAAACGAATTATCTAAATTTTGTAAGCATCCTATTCTTATATTTACATATATTTATTGAATTAGAACATACAACTATCCTTTTATTTTGTTATAATCAGTCTGGAACTCCATATCTATCAACTTCCCATGAGTTTAAATGAAATTTTCTGGTACAGGTAACTCCGAAAGATGCACGAAGTGGACCTCCGGAAGCGGACTGCCATCTAGTGTTGGCCGCAGATGTGTTATCGAGGCACGGCGCCAGCGTGCTCGGGCACCTGGCGGGCGCGCTGGCCACCGGCGGCATGCTGCTGCTGGAGGAGCCGCACGGCGCCGCCGAGGAGCGTGCGGCGCGAGACTCCCTGGCCGCCGCAGGGCTGTGCCTGGTGTCGCGCCAGGTGGCCGCCAGCTGCGAGTATGTGCTGCTGCGGCGGTCGGCCGCGCTACCCGCCGCGCGCCTCGTGGTGGAGGTGGGCGAGGACAACGCGTACGCGTGGGTGGAGCAGCTGCGCTCGGCGCTGCAGCGGGCGGAGGGCGAGGACATGCGTGTGTACGCCGTGTCGCGCTCGCCCAGTAGCGGCGTGCTCGGGCTGGCCGCGTGCCTGCGCGGCGAGCCGGGCGGCCGCGCGCTCCGCGCCTTCTACTTGCCGGGCGCGCGCGAACCCTTCTCGCTCGACTCGCCCGCCTATGCACCCGTCGTGGCCAAGGACTTAGCCGTCAACGTATTGCGTGCCGGAGTGTGGGGTTGTTACAGACATCTGCAACTCTCGGATTCCAGCGATGCTCAACTGCAGGTACGATTTCGTTCTTGCACAGATCGCTTTATATCCCAAAGGTACCGAATATGCGTACGAACTTGATGTTAAAATATAGGAATCCCACGTGCAGGTGGAGCACGCGTACGTGAACACGCTGACGCGCGGCGACCTGTCGTCGCTGCGCTGGATCGAGTCGCCGCTGCGGTTCGCGGCGGCGGCGGGCGCGGCGCCGGGCACGGAGATGTGTCGCGTGTACTACACTCCGCTTAACTTCCGCGACATCATGCTGGCCACCGGCAAGCTGCCCCCCGACGCGTTGCCGGGAAATCTAGCCGGCCAGGTACGCATGCCTTCAGGTCTATCCTTTAAAGGCGTGTAGTGACGGCCAGTTCGAGTTCCCGGCATTGTCTCTGCACTCAACGGTCTCCTGAACGCAAACTCTGAGTATGATTTGTTTGCGTATGAATGGCAGATTGATAACAATTGTCCGTGTCAGGGCTTAAAAAAATGCCCCTACCCACCCCATGTCGGGATATCAGGGAGTCGTAAATGCTTTTTGAACTCGGCGCTGGCAGATTTTGGTATGGCGCAGCCTGCCTAGCCTCGGCTACATGCCGTGGCCGCCTAAAAACAGCAACGTAGGCAGTGTGAGAAGCCATGCTCAGTAATCTTCAACCGACATGCCCAGTGTGGGGATTATGGACATAAACTCAGGGGACAGCTATATCCAGCAGTGGACTTAGACAAGCTGATGATGAAATAAAATTAAGAAATTAATGTAAAGTTTTCATTCTGTAGGTCCGATCGCAATATTTAATTATTCATATGTGACAGGAATGTATTCTGGGACTGGAATTCAGCGGTCGGTCGGTCAGTGGCAAGCGCGTGATGGGCATGGTTGCGGCTCGCGGGCTTGCCACCTCCGTGCTCGCCGACAGCGGGTTCCTCTGGGAGGTGCCAAAGAAATGGTGAGTATTAGCCGTTACTCATCGGTTGGTCGTTGGACGTGTATTTCCACTGAGGTATAACTGAGCGAGTCCATTGCAGGTCGCTGGAGGAGGCGGCGTCGGTGCCGGTGGCGTACGCGACGGCGTACTACGCGCTGAGCGTGCGCGGCCGCATGCGGCGCGGCGAGTCCGTGCTCGTGCACGCGGGCACGGGCGGCGTGGGGCAGGCCGCCATCGCCATCGCGCTGCACGCCGGCTGCACCGTGTTCACGACCGTGGGCACGGCCGACAAGCGCGCGTTTCTGCGCGAGCGCTTCCCCTCGCTGCCGCCAGAAAACGTGGGCAACTCGCGCGACACCTCCTTCGAGCAGCTGGTGCTGCGCCGCACGCGCGGCCGCGGCGTGGACTTGGTGCTTAACTCGTTAGCAGCCGATAAGCTGCTGGCCTCTGTGCGCTGCCTGGCGGTGGGCGGCCGCTTCCTCGAGATCGGCAAGCTCGACCTCTCCAACAACACTCCTCTCGTGAGTCGCTTTTAGCCACTTTTCTCTTTTCCTTTGAAATCTATTAATTGTCGAACTTGTCTTTTATACAAAGAATATTCAAGAACAGAAAAACCAACCCCAACAACTTTATGTATGGCCGTGCACCATTGGTCTGTCTGTCTTTAACGAAATATAAAATGTAAATTGCGGTACGTCCCGATGCAGGGCATGTCGATCTTCCTGAAAAATACCACATTCCACGGCATCCTTCTGGACGCACTATTCGAGGGCGGCGAGCGCGGCGAGGGCGGCGAGCGCGCGGCCGTGGTGCGCTGCGTGGCGGACGGCATCGCGGCCGGCGCCGTGCGCCCGCTGCCCACCACCGTGTTCGGCGACCAGCAGCTGGAGCAAGCGTTCCGGTACGCGCGACATATGCACTTGCTTTATAATAACTTGTTACGGTACTTCCTCTTACGGCACGATACGACCCAAGTAGCTACTACAAAACCTTACATAGAACACTATTATAAGTCTTTGAAATAATTCATCAATAATACTGAACTGATCGAACGGCTAAATATGATGAATATATTAATTATATCGTAGAATAAAATTGTTATTACTTATTAAGTTACTATTTGTTATTATTTACTTATTTTAGTATAAATATCGATCAATTTACAGTGAATTAGACTTTTAATTACATTAAAAAGTAAACATTTGTCTTATAATCTTATATGAGTATGATAATTTTTTGAACGATCCTCGAGTTTTAAATTATATACAAGGAAAAATAAAATCAATTTGAAATATTGAATCTGTCCCTATTTTAACAATATGAGTCGTTCAAAATTCTGCACGTAATAAAACAACGGAAACAATAGATATGAATAGGTTTTATAAAGCGTTCAACAAAGTGGTCGTTCCAATTGAGGTACTGAATAAAAATCTACTGACAAATCTACTATCTACTGACACAGGTTTATGGCGACCGGAAAACACATCGGCAAGGTGGTGTTGCGCGTCCGCGAGGAGGAGGCGGCGGGCGCGCGACCAGTCACCAAGCTGGTGCCGGCCATCCCGCGTACCTACTTCCATCCCGAGAAGACGTACGTCCTCGTCGGTGAGGCCCGCTCGATCCAGCTCTGCGTCGACAAACTAGCCATGTGAGGGCGCCATCGCTGACGAGCGTCGTGTTCGCAGGGGGCCTGGGCGGGTTCGGGCTGGAGCTGGCGCAATGGCTGGTGGTGCGCGGTGCCACGCGGCTGGTGTTTAATTCGCGCAGCGGCGTGCGCTCGGGCTACCAGGCGTGGTGCGTGCGGCGCTGGCGTGAGGCGGGCGTGCGCGTGGCGCTGTCCACGGCCGACGCCACGACGGCGGCGGGCGCGCGCGCGCTTCTGCGCGACGCGGCGGGGCTGGGCGCCGTGGGCGGCGTGTTCCACCTGGCCGCCGTGCTTCGCGACGCTTTCCTGGAGAACCTCACCCCCGACGATTTCCGCGCTGTGGCCCGTCCCAAGATTGATGGTGTGCTTTTGTCTAGTTTTATTGATTAAATTCTCGTTATTCGATTTGTTACATAGCCGTTACGAAGCCGCGCAGTATAGTCTCGAAATGAGTTTTACGGAAAGATGAGCCGCGACGTGTATTTATGAAGCAATATGTACGGACCATCACAGTTCGATTTCAGACCAATTCGATGGTGGAGAGCATCGATTCGAATTATCGATCGATTTACCCGTTTGAATTAAATATTGTAACTATTAATTATCTCATTTTAGGAACCAAGGCATTGGATGTGGCCAGCCGTGAGCTAGCGCCAGAGCTAGACTACTTTGTGGTGTTTTCTTCGGTGTCATGCGGACGCGGTAACCCCGGCCAGAGCAACTACGGGCTCGCGAACTCCGCCATGGAGCGCATCGTGGAGCAGCGCCAAGCGGACGGGTTGCCGGGCCTGGCCGTGCAGTGGGGCGCTATCGGTCAGTCTTACTAGCTTTTATGTGCAGCCTGTAACAGAAAGTAACAATTATTCATTCGCTACAAATCTCTAGCACATACATGAACGTACCTGGGTTTCAACTCTGAAAAGATTATGGACTCTCCGATACTCAGCAAAACAAACACCATGAAGAAGACCATGAAGAAGACCATGTGACACGGAGAGCCACATTCTGTTACGTGTTTGCGTATTTCAGGCGAGGTGGGGCTTATCGTGAACATGATGAGCAAAGACGGCGAAGAGGCGGTGGTGGGCGGCACGGTCCCGCAGCGCATTGCGTCGTGCATGGAGGCGCTGGGCGCGCTGCTGGCGCGGCCGCACGCCGTGGCCGCCTCCATGGTGCTGGCTGACAAGCGCCGCTCGGCTGCCGCGCCGCAGCAAGACTTGTTGCATGCTGTCGCGAACATCCTCGGTATGGTCGATCAGTTCTCATTTAGTAGTTCATTATTTCATGAGCATTTGGTCCTCAAATATTTTTCTCTGAACGTAAAATCCTCACGATGAATGTTGAGCTAAATATGAGATATCGAACTTGATGTTTCAATTAAACCTTTACTCGTCGAAGATCGATTAAACTATAACAAGTGCATTTTCGGTTAAAAATTATAATTCTCTTTGAGTTGAATTTCTTTCTTTCTTTATTTCTTTTCAAAGTGATATTGAAAGTACCTATAACTTGATTTAATGTAACTGTCATTGTTATTAAGGTGTATTAACGTAACAAATTCCAATTTCTTTTCTCGACAGGCGTGAAAGACCCCAGTAAGGTGTCGGAGTCAGCAAACTTAGCAGAATTAGGCATGGATTCGTTGATGGGCGCCGAGATTAAGCAGACCCTCGAGCGCGGCTACGACGTAGTGCTAGGCGTGCAAGAAATCCGTGCGCTTACCTTTGCTAAATTGCGCGCCCTGGCCGGCGGAGCTGCGGCCGAACAACCCGCTGAGCAACCCACCGAGACCGCACCCAGCGGAGAGCTGGTGCAGTTCGCGGCAATGGGCGAGTTGGTGCCCAAGCAGGTGGTGGTGAAGCTGCCCAGCGCGGCGGAGGGCGCGGAGAGCGCGCGGGCCGTGTTCATGGTGCACCCCATCGAGGGCGTGGTGGACTTGCTGCGCGGGCTGGCGAGCGGCGTGCGCGGGCCCGTGTTGGGGCTGCAGTGCACGGCGGCGGCGCCGCTCGGCGACATGTCGGAGCTGGCGCGCTTCTACGTGGCGCAGGTGCGCGCGCGCCAGCCCGCGCCGCCCTACACGCTGCTCGGCTACTCCTTCGGCGCCGCCGTCGCCTTCGAGATGGCGCTGCAGCTCGAGCAGGTTGGGCCACCTTCCGTACTGGTTTATACACGTCAAAATGACATGGAACGAATTGAAACGAGATAAAACTATGTAGAATGTAAGTACGACAAGATATGTTAAATGTAAGTACGACAGTAACTAGTTACTGTCATACTTACACAGACCTATATATGTATAGTAATAACTTAATGTACTGCAATGTAATTGTACGTGGGCCGCGGGAACTCCTACTTTTAACTGCCGAAATACTAGCTTACAGTTTGGCAGAGATTAATTTGTAAAACTGTGTACAATTTCTTTTAGATAAATAAATAAAAAATATGATCAGCGTAATTGCAATGTCTTATGTGAATAAAGGAAATATTTTCTGAAATGGTATCAAAAACGATTTAATATGTAATGTTACTTTTTTTAAAGATTTAATATCATCGAAGTCAAACTTGCTAACGTGTTTTTTAAAGCAGGTACTCCGGGCGTCAGAAGACAAGGAATCCCGCTTTGATTATATCAAGCAAAAACATAGCCAGCCAAGGAGCCATGTCTCTCGCGAACGGCAACGGTGAGACGCTATCGCAAGGGGAACTGAACCTTGTTATTTGAGATCAAAAGTCCGTTCCTGGAGTCAGGAACAGAGAAGCGATGCTGAAGGAACGCGAGAGCTCGGAAGGGTCGCCGGCGACTCCAGACGAGTGCGCGGGCTGCGGGGGTAGGATCCAAGATAGGTGAGTTGGAAATTCGTAAACAGTAGTCTCGAGTAAGTAAAGAGTCACACTTCTTCGATAAATTTATGCGAGTATCTATTCAATAAAATGACGTAAACGTTCAAACGATGGCCAATTTATATTGTTAAATTTCCTAAGTAAATTCGAAGTGATTGCTGTTTTGTTGATAGTACTTCGAATTGGTCTCATTTTTTTACCAATTGGATAATACTCACAACACAACGTTAATTTTCGAATAGAAATATAATAACGATACAATCTACTAATAGGACAAACGCTATTTAATTGCTGATTATTTTATATTTACGGATTAACGCAATATTTTGCCACTTGAAAACTAAATATATGACATGTAACTTCACCCCATGTGAACCGTACACGGTACGTGAACACAGTATATAATATAAACACAATAAGTTCGCACAAATGCATTATTATACCACCGATAAGGATTATTTTAATACGAGTATAATATTGCGTATTGAACTCGATATCTGCTAATTAAAAACTTATTTGTTTTGTTTCTATGTACCTATTAACACAACAATAGTTTTGTGGAAGTCTTTTTGCACTGAATGTAAGTATATGTTGTACTTTATAGCCAGAACTACATTTGCATGTAATCGATATTAAAACGCGCAACGGTTAGAAAGTATCTAGAAATTGCGTCCAATTAACATGAAATTTGGCAGCAATATTCAATTTGAGATGAAGGGGGCAAGCTAAGAACCGATTTTGATAATTCCCCCCTTAAGGGGAGTTAGAGGTTGAAAGTTTTTTATGCGATTTCGTTGGTTTTGAAGTTACATACCTGATATTTTAGGCCTAGACTTTAAAAAAAAATGTATTTTATCGCCCCTAAGTAATTACAAAAACAACTTAGTACCAATTATGCACATAAAGAGAATGAAAGTTTTAGTATACTTTTCATTTAGAATACTTTTCTCTTAAAATATTTCTATTTTGTTGTGAGTTTAAAGAAAAGAATGTACACGTTTGAGTATCTAAAAGTACAGATTTCAGTATCTAAAAGTACAGATTTCAGTATCTAAAAGTACAGATTTGAGTATCTAAAAGTACAGATTTGA
>DVPD01000244.1:0-12692 GCA_018237605.1 Apyrrothrix (Melanopyge) sp. n. Burns01
AACCGTAATATACTCGTAGACTTCGTCTATTTAAGATCAGACTACTGTTAACTGCCGACAAACTGGCTTACAGTTTGGCAGAGATCAATTTGTAAAACTGTGTACAATTTCTTTTGATTAAATAAATTAAAAAAAAATAAAAAACAAAGATGGCGGTGGTTGAGATATGTATTACGTGTATGTGGGGTATGTACGTTATTATTATATGTCTACGTTAAATAGCCCTTTATTTATACATAGAAGGTACATACAAACTTTTTGGCTATCGTAACCATATTAGAATAAATGAATAATGTAAGGCATTCTTTTTGTGAAAGTTCAAACAGAGCACAAAAATAATAACATTTTTTAAAGAATGCTTACCGGCCTATGTACTTTTGCTGTAACAGTTTTATAGGGTTTTCAAAATTACATGACGGAGATGCGAATATTGAAAATAGAAATATCCCATTCCTTAAATTCTATTTTGATAAAAATATACTTATGTGTATTTTGTGACAATGCGAAGTGTAATATGGTGTAAAAGATTATAAAAGATAACCTACTCTGTGTAACAAACATCTTTTATCTCGTTAGGAAAATTTGTGTGAATTTTCACGCAGGCTGTAATGAAGTGACATTAGTACTAAAGTAAGTCGACTCTGACCACGGGGCATAGAATAATATATTTACCTAATCGACTTAATGAAGAACACTCACTTCATTAGCAAGTTAATTCTAGGTATCCATGCGCGGTTGAATACTTATTAGTTTTACCGCCTGCTATTTTTCAGCAAAATTATTTCATTCTAACACAACTGTCCCACTAACTACGTTTCAAATCAGATATTATGCGAGCAAAGCTCAAACAAAAACCTTCCAAATTTAAACACCTAACAATACAATTAAATGTTTATATAAATGAAAGATATTTCAAGAACAGTATTATGTACACATAATATGAGATTTTAACAAAAGTAAACGTAACTGGTGAAACGTGGGAGTGTACTACACTCCTCGGCCTACCTCTTCGG
Source organism: Apyrrothrix (Melanopyge) sp. n. Burns01 (assembly GCA_018237605.1). Classification (NCBI taxonomy): domain Eukaryota; kingdom Metazoa; phylum Arthropoda; class Insecta; order Lepidoptera; family Hesperiidae; genus Apyrrothrix; species Apyrrothrix (Melanopyge) sp. n. Burns01. The sequence goes on from DVPD01000244.1 coordinate 1,014, forward strand.
GGATTACAGGCGTGATGTTACGTATCACTAATAGCTAAAAATTTTCAAAAATAGGATGATCGAGTTCTACGTCCAGGTGGTTGGTCTATTTCATTTAAAAGCCTATTGCTACCTGCGGTCAAATCTATATCCTTTCTCTAGTTGCGTTGAAACCAAATGAATTCATAGGTGTGTTTCTATGACTTTTTGTTTAGTATAATATACATTCAATTCGAAACCTTTGCAATATTATACATGTTTTACTGCTTATGCCATAATTCAAGCTACCATCAACGCTTTTATCAGACCCCGGCTAAGTGGTGGTTGGCAGGCTACACACGCCCTAGAAAACACTGCAGAACTCTAAGGCGAGCGTGAGTTTTCACGATGTTTTTTTCACCGTTACACCAAATGACATTTCTTTTTAGAAACAGATAATTTTGTAAATAAATGCGTGACAGGACTGGAACTCGCGACTCCCGGAATGGGAAGCTAAAATGTAAGCCACTAGGCTATCACTCCGAAGAATATTCCTTCGTATTAACTCAGCTCTATTTTGGTATGGTGCGGTTTTACATATTTGCGGGATCAAATTACTTTCGGTCTCATATTTAAGTCATCATTCAAAGGACCTCATACGATGTCAGAGGGCAAATTTTCTAAGAAACTTATGAAGATTGTTAATTTTCCACAACTGGCAACGACAAGGTTGCCCTTTTGCTACTGTAATTGTCAGTTAGTGGAGACTTCATCTTCTGCGACACTTCTCATTCTCAGAAGAGATCCGAACCAAACTCGGAACAATGAAAGCGTTACCAATCGCAATTTTATTTTTTGTATAATAAACTTATATAAAAATATATTGGACAAGAAAGCAATAACAATGCCTGAACATTTTGATAACAATCATACAAAATAAATTCATTGCAAAGTTGAGAAAAATCACATATAAACATTTCTGCTTCAGGTGCGGGATACCCTATATGACCCAAATGTGAGATATATTTATATACAAGCGTTTCGCGCTTCCCGACGCCACAATTAGTACGCATATTTATAATTGGCGAATGTCCAACGTTTATTTGTCAAGTACTTGGTACAATTACACCGTATTCCATGTCCAGACAGATTGTTTAATATCTTGTCCTTGGGATGTCATTGACTGGATTCGTTCACTGGCAAAATATAGCCCGCATGCGGGTTGTTTTAATCAATTAAATGATTGCAGCAATAAGCTTTTGTAGTTTATAAGTTGTATATGTATCATGTCATAACAATCCAGATGTTATTAAAGGAGAAAACAAAGACAGGTTGCCTGCAAGTGGATGATGATTAAAGCCCACATGGCATACAAAAGCCTCTCAACCAGAGACTTGTACCGACTATACCATAGATGAAATAAGATATGAATAAGATTCCCTCTCATTGCCTCGTTGCTCAAATAGTTGTAAGTGCAACTGTTGAATGAGATGACCTGGATTCGATCCCAGGTCGGACACTATTGAGTTTTTCTTATGTGGAATTACTTGTAGTACAGTTCAGAGTCTGAATTTGTACCTGGTATGTACCAATAGTTTCCTGGCTCTCCCCCTCTGCCATGGTGGAACATCGAACATATTAGGTGAATTGTGAGAGTGTGCTACACTCTTCTGCTATCCTTTTGGGGAATATAGTCATGAAATCTTAAATATCTTAAAATAATACAGGTAGTCAGAAATAAAGATTGATGATCCAAATAAGATGGCTAATGTAATCTACACACTTACCAAAACACTAGAAATGTGAGAAAAAAAATTGACACAATATATCTTTATTTTTCTCACCATAGCCATATGCAGCCAGGCCGAGTGTCGCCATGGAATCCAGGAAGCAGGCAGCCAAGCGCCCCAGGCCACCATTGCCGAGGCCAGCATCTTCTTCTAATTCTTCCAGTTCCTCAATATCCAGACCCAGCTGGTACAGAGCTTCATCCACTGTACCCTGAATGCCGAGGTTGATCATGGTATTTTGTAGTGATCTTCCCATGTAGTACTCCAAGGAGAGGTAGTAAACTCGCTGTTCCGAAAAATAAAGCTTTGCCTCAGTATACAGTACAAAAATAAAATATTTTGCATCATTATAGGAGTTGAAGTGCCTGAAATCAGTGTGTGTATATGAATGATGACTGTGGAAGGTGAGTGTAAGGTCTGTAAGAATAGAAATATTGGTCACAAGGCTCTTTCTGCCTACCCTTTAAGTGACCTGGTGTTATGTTATAATAATCATTATTACAGGAAAAAACTTTCCATAAGTATAAATTATTATTATTTTATCAATTCCATCAGTTGATGCAGTGATATTTATCAAAGCACATTAGATGTAATTATGTTTATGACCTTATTGTTTAACCTAAGGGCACTTGCCTTCAGTAATCATTTAGGGCAAGGGAATAGCTTCAATAATAAACAGCTACTTGACAATCAATGAGCCTATGTATTATTGGCAACTAGAAATGCAGTATATTGAGTACATAAAAGCATAGTTTTCACTTTTTCTTGACTACTTTGTCTATCCTTGTAGTTCCAGCATAAAATGATTAAAAGTTGCAACATTGATGTACTGAGTCTGTTATTGGTGTATACATTTAGAATATAATTTCTACATGTTTATTTATCAGAGATCTGATTTTTTAAGTTATACATTTTTTTGAGTTGTAAGTTAACAGCATCAAGTCAAGTTGACAGCTAAAACTTGTGAAGCGCACAAAACTGACCAGTACTTCTTTACAGAATGAAATTAGTCTACAGAAAGACAAAATAGTAAATCTACTTTGACATAGTCCTTATAATATTCAGGTCAAGTTCTCAATCAATATGATTTGACCTACTTTTTTGTCGTATCTACCTACTTGTATACAACAGTTTCTTGCCAAAAGAAGTTATACATTTGGTTGATCTAGGACAGAAAAAATCCTATTTCTTGACAAATTATAACAGAACTGAGCCGTGTGATATATCTACACCTAGAACGCTAGCACAATTTTAATATTGTATAACACTCAGCATATCAATATTGAGAGAAATGTGTTTCTTCATCATCATCATCATGAGCCTATTGCACACCATTGCTATACATAGGCCTCTCCTGAGGGGCTATGCCTATAATCAGGCCCATAATGATATGCCCATGCAGGTTGGGGATCACAGAGCACAGCGTCTCACACTGCCTACGCTGCTACATATAGGTGGCCACGACATTTAGCTATGCTTAGGCAGGTACTACCATATCATGATCTGCCAATGCCGAGTTTAATCGCCTCTTATGATACCCTGTATTACGGCATAGAGTAGATGGATGATTTAATACCCCACCCCCACATAGACTGCCGTGATTGTTTTACTCAAACTCAAAAATAGAGGTCCTTAGTAACATACACAAACACACTAAGTTTAATTGAGACCAGTCCAGTATCCTATTCAGAGACATCTTTACTTCAATCACAAATATGTTGTCCTCTCATATTCAACTAATGTTAATGTTCCGAGTACATAATCACCATGCAGAATAAGTAATATGTGGATCTCTAGTAATTTCTAACAAACCAGTCTCGAAGAAAGAAAATTTCTTGACTCTGAATTCAGTACATGTTATACATTATACACAATCATTTTATCATTTAACATAGATATTACTTTTTTCTATATTAGACTACACAATCTAAAGTATAATGTACCTATATAAAAAAGAATACACTATAATGCAAGCTAATAATAATACACCACAATCAGACGGTATATTGATGTAACAATTTATTGAGCCAGATAAAATTAAATATCTCAAGTACGTCTTCCTATTTAATATTGATCTTATTATCAATAAATTGGCAAATTAATGACACAGTTAGTACTCAAATTTTTAAATTTCATTTTGAAACCATTAATTGTCCAAATATATTTCAGCTACATGAATTTTTATAAGTTACTAATCTTGACAAATAAATGTTTATCAAACTTGACAAACAAATATAGCACTTTCAAAATTATATCGCTTACTTAATAGAAGAAAAGACCGTAATATTGATCAGTTACCTTGGGATCCTTTTCATAGTAATACTGCTGGGTACGGATCCAGCGAGAGACGAGGTGGTCGCGGACAGTGTGAGCCAGGGCAAAATAGTAGTCTCTGGGCGTCGCGACATTCCTGTCTTTCACCAACGTGTAGTGAACATGACGATTAAACGCTTTCTTCACTTCTGTAACATTCTCTACTGCAACGATCCCGCGCACCGAGATCTGCTTGCGCTTATCCGAATCCGTTTGTACGCTCATTTTTACTCCAACCTCCTCAGTCAACACAATACTCTATAGCTGCCGAACCCTTACTGATCAAATGTACCGCGGTATCGGTCACCTTGAGAAGGTCAAATACATAAGTGCGACCGTAATTAGTAATGTTGTTTCCCCGGCGGCGCCCGTCTGACAGCGTCTATCCCACTAAGTGGAGAAGGAGATATAAACTGATTTCAAGTAATAGTGAACATTAAAAATATAATGTACTTTTTATCAAGAAATCAACAGCTACTCCACACACATATCTATCTAGCAACCCACAACAACCCAACTCGATGTCAAATGTCACTGTCAGTAAATACTAATTCTTGACAACAACAGATATGATTGGAAATAATTGACGCGATCTGTATATAACAAAGTTGTGACTGAGTGGTATCTGTACGTTGAGTAATTTTAGGGAAAATTTTATTCTAATAGTTATTATTATCGATACAAATATCCAAGTCCATTAATTAGTAGCCTTTTTTCCGTACTACGTGTAATCTTATAATGCAAATGATACTTTATCAATTTAAACTCCTGGCTTTGCAAAAACTGGCCTTACTTTACTCTTACTTCTTACCTTGCAATAACTGATCTGCGAAAATTTTAGTCACATATTTAAATTTAATTCCATTGAATGAAATTCTAATCTCATACCACACAAAATAAGTTTAATAATTAGCGTTCCTGTATTTTATGATGTTTATATCCTTAGAATTCCAAATAAGTTGAATATTTTTTTGTTTAAATACTCAATTTCCTACTCATTGCCACGTAATGACAAAAAATGCTATTGAATGTGTACTTAGTCTATGTTAAATATTAATCAAGAAATTAAAAAAAATATTCCGAAGTTCAGGCATCGGCAAAAGTCGTAGGCATAACTATTGGATAATATTACGATAGCAATGGTTATCAATAAACAGGAAACCATTACGAGAAGTTAATAATCACTTATTAATTGCTAACGTTATGACGATTAACACAGTTTATTAAAAGTATTAATAGTTCTCATTGATGGACTTGAATTAATTAATTTACTAAAACTAATTAGGCTTGTTACTAACAGATGATTACGGAATTTTTATTAACCATATCACATGCTAATTCATTGGATTCAGCTTCTCTGATATGAAGGACAAATCCTTGTAGTAGCAAGAAAGAAACCTTCATGGCGTGATAGAATATTTCGGTCTGACAATGTTATGTAAGGTATGACTGCCTCGTTGGTCGCGTGGAAATTCGTTTAATTAAGTATCCATTAGTTTGCTCATAGTTTTGTGAATTTTACCTTTAAATATAAAATTGTCACCTCACAAAAGGCTAAATTGTGTATTTTGTTTGAGTTTGTAACAGGAATATTTTGGGAAAAATGAAAACAAGTTTAATTTTACTGTTGTATTTAACACAAATTATGCAACATAAAATATAAAAATGGTTGCAAGTGTTTATAGTCTCTTCACTGAGTAGTTCACACTGGGATGTACCATTAGTTCAGTATCGAGCTATCACATCATTTCAAACTCACATTAGACAGTAAATATATATATTATGGCAGTTACAATTTACCAAAAGCAAACCTAATTTCTTTAGTACATAATTCAGATTACAGAATAGGAAGATTCCTGATTCTAACGGATAAGAAGGCTGACCAGATGCAAGCCTATTGCTAAATAAAAAAAGACCATTGATGGCCTGGCATGAACAATTGCAATAGACAATATTTTTTTAAAATTTAATGTCAATAGTAATTTAAAAAATGTAAACACCCCGAACTATGCTATGCATTCAGGAGTATATAATGGACGCATCTATTCTGGAATATAACTGCTTTGTTACATATCACAAAACCTTGTTTTGTAAAGCGCTTAAAATAAAAATATATCTAACACTGCACTTTTCATTCATAAAACAATAGAAAAATAAACATGTGTAATTTAAAGCTAATTCATGATCCTATAACATATTTTATATGACATTAAATTACTGTTATGAAGCTTATTATGGCATTATACTCTAAAAAAACATTTATTTTACATTTTGTCTATGGTATGTTCATCATAAAGTAAGTAAATGTAAGATATAAACAGTATTGGTATATATTGGTAACAAGAAAAGTACATTGCAAAAATAAGTCACGTAAACATGTTCTTCAATAGAGTGAACATGTAAGTTTTAATGATACACTTATACTAAGGAAATAAATACCATTTTAAATGTTGCCTTATGCTTATAAATAAAATAAAATCCCAGTTGTCTATGGTTATAGTAATAGAATGGTATTCTAGCGAGAGTATATTTTTAAGTTATTTAAAAGCTTACTGTTCTAATATTTTAAGTCACTCATATGTGCATATTATTCATATTAGTTCAACACTTCCACAATATATTCCATGTAGATATAATAATCTCTATACTAATGCTTCATCCGTATTAATAACTTGGGCTATGTGCCCACCTTCATTCTTAAGCTGTCATTTGGTAAATATATCATGAAGAATCACATTATGCATAATTTAATATCCCTATAAGATGTAATCTCATATTCTACCCTTAACGTTAAATATTTATTGTATAATTGCTAGATAAGCAACAACAACGAGCAAACATGTAGTTTAACAAAAATAATGCGTTCAATGTACATATAATTCATTATTGTATATGAATATTGTCAAACATACAACATATGTATGTTAAACATATATATTTTATGTTAGATATTCATTTACAATGGCCGGCATTAACATTAAGGCATCCATCCTATCACACATACTTAATTTCTTCAAAATGTATACAGATCACTGCTAATCAAATGGTTTCATACAATACAATTACATCCATAACGAGATAGTGAGAATCTGTAGTGCAAAAAACAATGCAATTTATATAAGCAGCATGGCTATATTTTGAAATAACACATGCGGTAGTCTTATTTCATTACACTTAGCACTATATCATCAGATCAACGCAGATGAAGAATGATGGTTTCGCTTCGACAGTATAACAAAAGGCTTGAATGATGATGATACATTAGTATTCAGCAAGAACAATGTGACCATCTCACCTTGGGACATTTTATTTATAAGATATAGGATATTTGGCAGCGGTTATACAATGAGGTGGTTCAGGTCATTGTTGTTTTATGAGCTGAATCGGAAGGTCTAGACTTTTCGCTTTATACGTGATCAACAGGGGCTTACAATCAGCACCCATTTGAAACTATTTTTGTCAGTTTGTTAATCATATCTAAGATGAGGTCGAGTCCTCTGTTAGTTCTCACAATCAACTGCTTCGCTCTGCTGCCGAGCCGAGGAACTCAGTGGAAGAAGGGAATGATTCAGAAGAAGCCGAGACTCAGCATCATTTTCCAACTGCAAAGCGTAATAGTCTCCTCCTGGTTCTCAGCTAGGAAGCCGCTGAGCCGAGGAGTTCAATCGAAGAGAGGAAAGACGGTGAAGAGTTCGAAGGCAGTCATTGTCGAATAGTGAGGTGTGTTCAGTCGTAGCCGGGCGCGCCGGGGCAGGGGCAGAGGTAGACGCGCTCGGGGAACAGGTCGCCGCGCAGGCGCAGCGCGCGCACGGCGGCGGGCGCGGCGCGGTGCGCCAGCTCGCCCACCAGCAGCGCGCCCTCGTACACCAGCCACTGCTCCGGCGCGCGCACCAGCCGCACGGTCGTCTGTCGTACACGACCCACGTGAGCGCAAAGAATTAAATGAACCGGGTAAATGATAATACCTTAGGATATCTCCACAGTCATCCGTTCCCAAACTAAGAATTAAGAGAGCTCATGTTATGGTAACCAGATTGCCGATTTACTATTATGTTTGTAGTTACAAACCTATATAGATATTTTTTACACCTAGACAGAAAAACACTTGTGGTCATCATATTAACATTTGTCTTGGGTGGAAATCAAACCCCTGGCTCGATATAATACCAGATACTGGTATTTTGTAATAAAGTAATTTTGTATATTAAAGTACTGATTGTTACGAGTAGATATCATAATTTTTGAAATTAAATAACATTTCTCCTCATATGTCTCCCACTAGTTTTACTGCAGTGAACTTTATGTTCTGTACGAGTCATTTTCGTACTGACGACGACATTGTGTTCTAATTAGTACATATACTGTGTTTTCAAACTCATAACCTGTTTTTATAACCTTCGCGGCCAAATGAACCAAATAGCCTATCATTTATTGAACAAAAGTACTGACGTAGGTGCCGGGCACGAGCCGGGCGGTGCGCTGGCGGCACTCGGGCCCCCAGGCGCCGAGCCAGGAGTTGAGCACGACGAGCTGGCGGTCGAGCTGCGCGTCGGCGTGCGCGCGCACGTTGACGTGCAGCGCGATGTTGGCGCGCGGCCACTCGCGCGCCGCGTCCAGCAGGTCCACGGCGAACGAGTGCAGCAGCGGCCGCAGTCTGGGGGCGTTTGTATCAGATTATTGTTCATACCTTCATAATCATTATTCATCATCATCAGCCTATTGAAGTGCACTGCTGGACAGAGCCCTTCCCTGAGGGGTCATGTCCATAATCCCCACACTGGAGATCTGTGCTTTGCGATCTCCAAGGGTTGGGAATCGCAGAGCACAGCTTCTCGCACCGCCTACGCTGCTGCCGGGTGAACCCAGGACCTCTCGATCGGCAGTCGCGCTTGCAACCAGTCGCCCAAAGAGGCAGTAATGTATTGATGAAAATCTTATATTAAATACTGTTTTTGTTCATTGCAGAACTAGTTGTTCTCGAAACTACTACCCTGGCGACTAGCCACAAGCATCTAACAACATCAGCTACTTATCATTATGTATCTTCCAATGTAATCCAACCAACCCTCGGATGACCTGCGACTCCTAGGATATATCATGAAGAAAAATTAATTGGTTTGGTATACAATGAGTGTGGTTGGTGCCAAATCATTGTTTGGCTTGTAAAATGATCCAATGACTCAGTAACGACTATATTATGTTTGCTCAGTGATCATTTAGCTGGCTGCTCTGGTCGTGAATTAAGCCCAATTAAGCCGGTACATCATTTAATCAACTAATTGTTGCGTTTAATTCCGTCACATTTTGGTGTACTCCCAAAAGATGTGGGCCACAGCTATTATTTGGTAAGATGTATACAACAAACCTTCCGTAAATAACGATTTGATGTCCTTCGGGAATTCCATTCGTCAATGTGGCAATGGAGTTCGGCCGCCATGCTGGTGAATCTTCCGGTGGAAGACTGCATATAGATGGCGTGACTGGAACCTGTGGAGTGAATAGGATTTGCAAGATGATTCGTTTATCAAAAGTTGCCTTTTGTATCCAAATTGATTAACTTCGATGCTAGTACAGATATATAATCATTGTCATCAACCTGTCTTATCCCAGTCCACAGCTGGACGTAGACCACCCTTGCGTGCTTCTTTCCCACTATGCCCACGCTGGGTACGCTGAGTTGGAGATCGCAGAGCACACTATCTCGCACCGTCTGTTGTTGCTCGTCTGGCTTATAGTAGGGTGTATGTTGACGGGTAAGGTTGGCTTGGGCTCCTAAAATGGAGTCTAAAATTCTAAATACCCCCAAGAAATGCGATGTTTTATGTTCATCTTCAATTTATTCTATATTAGTGTCAATTTTAAAACACTTGCGCTGTATTTGTTTTCGCTTAAATCATGAGAGTACAATAAGTATTTATAGGATCAAGAAGTCGTGTACCTCAGGGTATGGAGGGGCTGCTTTGGGGTACAAATCCGACTTGTCAATCTTCAGCGCCGCATCTCTGACGCCGGTCACCTGCACCCAGGTGGCGCCCAGCGCGCTGGGGTTTCTGTGCGCGAAGCTGCAATAATGCTCGCCATCTACAGCCCAAAGCGTCTCCTTTTCGTCCACTAGCGCCTCTATCGTAAACTGTTGCCCCATTTTAAATGGAAACAATCTGGAAATAAATGAAAGAAAACATTGTTTAATTTTTAATTTAAGTCATAGACAACAACAATTTTTAATGGAAGTCATAGACAACAACAATTTTTAGTTTGCGCAACACGTGTTTAACTCATAGACAATAGCAATTTTTTTATATACAAAGCAGACGATTACGCTATAACAAAACCACGCATAACAAATAAAAACATGTGTTTGTCAATTGAATGGTCGTACAACAACAGTGTGTCAGTGATTTACTGTTACGGTGGACGATAACTTACCTAAATGCAGTGGTCTCCTCCTGCCCCCACTTGTCGTGGCGCCGCGTGTTCCTGACCACATAGCACTGCGGTAGGCGCACGTTGAAATGCACTGCGATATCCGCGCGGCCCGCCTCCACTGCTCCGCACCCTATGTTTACAGCAAACCTGCGCGAAATTAAGTTATTATTATTATTATATCTAACTGCCGGGTGCTCTATGGGGTAGACAGAGATCAAATTATATGAAATAAAACGTTAGAACAATTAAGTAAATAGAGAAATCAAATAATTCGCTCAGTAATAATTGGAGAATTCATATTTCATCATCATCAATACTTTTGTCGTTACACTGTTTGACACGGGTCTCCTCTCGCGATGAGAAGGGTTAAGGCTATAGGCAATAACATATTATTGTATATTTAATACAAGGAATCACTGCAAGGTATAATACTGTCATTCGGTTTGTCTCTTTATGGAAGAAATTGATAAGTGCCGAGATTAGTAATAACTCCGGTTTGTGTATTAATTACAATTATCTCTATAATAGAAAGTTACTGAAACACCTTCAAAATCTAATTACGTTATGAAACGAACAATATTTGTATAATGTATATAAATATATTGTCGATCTGTAAAATAATTAACACATCCATTTAAATTTACAATATAGGGCAGGTTTCGCACAGGATTTGCGAGCGCGAAAAATCGATTTAACTTTCCCATATTACATGTAGAAAAGGGTTACAAACTAAGAACAGTGACGTAAATAAAAATACATGTACTTGTTTGTGGAGATATTAATTTTCTCCATGTAATTTTCACCCGAAGAAATCTCATTCGACCAGGTGTTTTACCCAATACGGAAACAGTTAGCACCGTATTGTGTGGCTTATTATAAAAATGTAACCTTCGTAACGCATTATTCATTGACGGGAGATGTGGATCGGAGCCAATCTCTACGCGGGGCCGAACGTTAATAGTGAACTTGTAAAGTTTTCACTGGATTTACATTTAGAAATGAAATCGAATCCGCCCGCGGCCCGGCCACCTTGTCAACACTATGGAACTTTTCACACTCGTTTTTGACCGTTATCCCCGTAGACTATTAGTATTAAAAATCATCATGATCATCATTAACCCTTTCTTCGTGACGCTGTTATACCTGTCTTTTTTCAGTATGAGAAGGGTTAAGCCATAGTCTGCCACGCTGG
>DVPD01000245.1:0-12686 GCA_018237605.1 Apyrrothrix (Melanopyge) sp. n. Burns01
TTAAATGGAGAGGAGAGTATCATTGTATGGAATACAAACTAAACCAACCAAAGCCAATTGATTTCGACGCTTTAGAGTTTGTCGTTAAATCGAGTGACGTTACATGGAGTTTACACTGTATATCAATCAGGTAAAATGAAGCAAGTGCCGCTGGAAATAAAAATGGGATCACTTATTAAATGCCGATCAGTGATCAAAATTAGACCACTAATCATTACATTATTAGTGTGAATGTTGAGGGTGTCTCAGACAGAACTAGTATATACCTTTGCAACAATAGACTGGCCACACTGACCCACTGGTCGTGGGTTCGAGTGATAAACATTTGTGTGATGAACACAGGTATTTGTTGTCTGGGTGCAAAAAAATATCTATATAAGTACATATTTCTAAGTACATATATATGTAGTTTATCAGCTGACTGGTTACCATAACACAAGCTCTCTTGATGCTTAGTATGGGATCAGATGGCTCTGTGTAGAGATGTCCCAAGATATTTATTTATTTATACCTGTGCAACAATATGACTTGCTGTATCCCCTCATATATTTTGACGACGTTAAAAAGTGATATAGCTATGTATGTGGTCACTCAGTGTAACTATATAAATGATATTGTAATATTTAATTGTCTTACTACATATAACATAGATTAGAGCTCCGTCTGAGACGATATTGGGGTTCCCTGTCAAAAGATAAGACCTAAATAAAATATGTGCCGCTCGATTTGTATTGTTTATTAATCTAAGTGTATGAAGAAGAATACAAAATGACAATCGAAAGAATTGCTATACAATACTAAGACAATAATTGTTTAAGTACTATGAACGAAACTACAAATAAATATTTATTACACTTATTTGAAACATTCATTTTTGGTTCTTAATTATTCTTTATTTTCTTAGGATTTCCAAGACAATTTTGGTGCACTACAGCCTTGAATATTGCTCGTTATTTCATCATTTGTACATTCTGAGAAAACTTAAAACAATAAAAGGTTGATGACATTGTAAGTTGGGTAAAACACAAGGTATTAATAAAATCAAGTCTCATGCCGCAATGTTATACTTAATTATTTCAATGCACATTATACAGTGTTGTTCTAGGCTTAGAAAAGTACAATCACTATGTTTGCAATTTGAAAGAAAATATTTTAACTTCTTTATTTATAGAATTAACTCATTTGGTCCGATAAAACTTCATGTATTTGAGACTTACTGATAAATGCCTTTCATCCCCTTTCTGTATGATAACTATTCTATCTATGACTGCCTCGTTGGTCGTGTTGGTTGCAAGCGCGACTGCCGACCGAGACGTCCTGGGTTTAAATTCCGGGTGGAGTACTATTGGATTTTTCTAAAAATTAGAATTCCCAATAGTGGCTCGGAGTCTGGATTTGGGTCCGATGTATGGCAATAGACCTATTCCATATTGGGACGTAAACGTAACGGGTGAACCATAGGAGTCTACTACACTCCTCTGCCTACTTCGTCTGGGATTACAGGCCTGATGTTACGTTTTTTGTCTATTGCATATTCAAAGAGAATCGTACATAAGGAGTAAATTCCAGTCGTGGATCGGAGCTGACATACACATTTTCTTATGCAAATAAAGAATTCAGGAAAGTTAGATATTTCTATTCGATACAAGATGGTTGTCCATTGACATACATTTGCTACGGAACAACAGATGGCGCGTATTCCAATTAAATAGTAAGTAGTAACATTTATTCCTATTATACAAAGATATATAATTATTTTCGATTGAGCAGGAATCTTGCGAACGGACAAGTCAATTTTTGAAAACTCACTAACTGAACTTCTACTAACTAACCCTCAAAGATACAACAGAAGTATAAATGCAAAAAAGCAAATCAAAATTGACGCCACGAACACGCAAAAGTAGGTTCATCCAAAAACTGACAGTATTAGCTCATTGTATACGCTTATGTTGGCCACAGTAAACTATAATAAATAAATAAATAATACCTAAGTAAACCAACAATAAATGTAATGGGACTCCGTATGTGTAGTGTATATTTAATTTCTAAGACGGAAAACCACAGTCAGAGCCTATGTCTACAGTGATCTATAATAGAGACTAGCGTACTACAGAGTCGCAATGTATGTAAATGATTCGTTGACATTAGAAAAATTACATTTTGTCTTTTTTACACTATAACTAAAGCGACTCTAATTATATCATAATTAATAACTAATTCCTAATTATCGTAACAAATTCCCTGTTTAGAAGTTTTAATGTAAATAGAATAATAATTGTCATCCAATCATCTGACGCGTCATTGACAGCGAATTCTTTTTACCGTCAGATCGCGTCACACAGTCACTGAAAGTACCAGGCCTTCATATACTCAAAGTATGTTCGCGTACATATGAGCCTATAATACAACCATAGCATGCAATACATCGACAATTTAACATGGAAGCTTAACAATGTAATGAAGGAGAAACGGTCAATGTAACGATGCAATGTATAATACGGTTGGGTGGTATTCCATGTGTGTAGATAAGTATACACGCCCGTTTGATAAACCTGTTGACTGTCTCGCTCTTGTCGATTGTGTTGTGCGTTTGCAATTGCTCAGTACACGTAATGGCAAATGGTCGACCGTTGATATCACGACTGTGGAACTGCCTATATTTATACAGACTTAGGTATCATTTTACTAGCTTAAATAATAATCTACATTGTTACTGAATTCTCTGTGCAGAATAAACTGTATCAAAATTGTATGTGATTTATACATCTATATAAATATATGGGATTTTAATCCTTCGTATTGTTGTAACTGTAGTAGTAGTCTATATCAACAATTAATAAATTACATCAATAGTTAAAATATGACATTTTGCACACGAAATGCGAAATATAATTATACATACTTGTTATATTACATAATATTGTTCTAACATCAACGTGGGCACGGCACGAGCATTGTGTACACGAAATTTGCGCTCGAAAATCCAAAATATGAGCTGAAAATCAAACTAAAACGTGCTTTTAATTTCACCTATAAACCAACCGCAATTTTGCGTAGCCAAAAGCATACTCATTAACGTACCACGCAGGCGATGCTGCAGTAAGCGGCGCCGCATACACTTAATATTCCATCACTACGCCGCTATACGTGGAGCGGGTGTACGTATATATATTATGTGTGTATGTGTCTGTATGCGGTAGGCGAGCGCGGGACGATGCGATGTCGGCGGCCGCGCCTCCGTGAATCATTGGGTAATGTAGCGAGCTGGCGTGGAAGGATTTGATCGTCGAAATTTTATTTAGTTTAGTATACTATGAAAATATCTTAGTTATTACTGTCTTAAGTCTAGTAGTGGCTCGGGGTCTGGATTTGTGCCTGTTGTAAGGCAATAGACTCACCATATATTGTATAATGGGACGTAAAAGTAACTGGTGAAACATGGGAGTGTACTACACTCCTCTGCCTACCTCTTCGGGGATTACAGGCCTGATGTTACGTATTACTGTCTTACTGAAATTATGGGTGGATTGAAAGTAAATTGGACGTCATCTCGTACCGAATAGTAATACCTATGTTCGCTGCATACTATCTTCTTTTGATAGCCTGGTTGGTTGAGTTTTTTCAAGCGCTACTGATGATCAATAAGATCTGGGTTTGATTCCCAGATCGGGCAAAATATTATTGGCTTTTTCTCACTTGCAATTCCCAGTAGTAAGACAGTCTGGATTTGTTAACAGTATATGGCAAATATAGCCATTGGCCCAAGCCCTATTCCAAGATATGTATCGTATAACGTGTTTTACATTTCTTTGCTTACTTCTTCGAGGAAGTTACAAACGTGATGTTTTGTTTAAGAAAATAAATAATATCTAGTTGTTTTTGTCTTTTGATACACAACACCAATATTCTAAAAGGTCACAACATTCTTCGTGACAAGACTCTGTTATGTAGTAATTGTGTTATACTAGATTAGGTGTACAATTTCCAACAGTTAAAAGCTACCTAGATATAAAATAATTCCTTTAAAGTATCAAAACGATATATCCGCGTAGGTGCCGGGAGCGGCGGGCGGCGAGTGGCGCTTGGCGCTTTGTTCCCGGGCGGCAACGCGCGCAGGGCTGTCGCTTTGTTAATCATTCCCTATTATATATATATTTTTTGCTCACTTTTCAATTGCGTGACCTAGGTGCGGCGGTGTGCCACGCAGGTGTATTTTTTATGTCGATTACGTAAATACTGCGTCTGTTCTGTATAATAAAATCGTGACCAGCTCACGATGTGGTTCAAGAAGGATTTTTTTTTCATTAAAAACTGTACACGTGATGACAATTGCAGTGGCGAAGAGATTAATGGCTAATTACGTGAAACGAGTATTATAATGTGGTAGACATTGTTTTTTAGTTACATAGTACTCCACACTACCCAAACGTGGAATACCGTCCTTTATCGCTTTTACCATGTACCTCTTTTGTCTGTCCAAAATTCCAAGTCCTAGCAATATTTAAGGTATATCGAATGTCAAATACGCATTCTCCAATATTCTATGACCAATTCATTTAAACAACTCTACAACGTATTTAATCAGACACAGATCATTAAGCACACACTCTGTCGCGGTACGAATACTCACTTAGGGCAGGAGTATCAAAAGGTACTCTGTATAAGAATCAACATCTGTATCCTTATAAATCGCCCTAAAATATCACTTCATTTTAACATAATTCCATAGTAAATTAGCATTAGAATAGTAATGACTACCGGCCTTTGCCATCGAGTGGACATACCAAAATAGCTTCGCGATTCGCTTGATAGCTTGCAGTAGATGCTAATATAAATAAAGAAAATAATAAGTACTATTCATTGAAATAGAATGGTATTACTTTAATTATACCGCGTATTACAGGTGTAATGTAGCTGACAATATACCTACATCAACCCCGAGTAGAATTAGTATCGGCTAAGAACATTGACATTTTTTATTGAATGAAATGAGATGAATTGAATCTATGTCGCCTCAACTATACTTATTTTGGGGATATATTGTTCAAGTGTTAAAAGCAATGACAAAAAAACATATTATTTACTATCAGCGTTTTGTAAACCATAACGGACGGGAAATTCGTGATGGTGCCATATTATCGCGAATTGTCCTGTGTTAATTCCCCATACTTTCCAGGCGATCTACAGATATAATACATTGACATAACTTATAACAATAACACCAAGTTCTCATAACCCTAGGCGGGTCGCCAACAATATCGCGCGGCTCCGCGGCTAATTTACTCGCCGCCGCTGCCGTCCTGGTACCCGCTCGCCTGCTGTGCCATCGCTTCTTTTTTGTTTATTCTCCAAATTCATTCGCCAATACGTTTCAATACGAACGATACTTGAATATAATTATCATGACTAACAGAAATCTTATTACTACGGATAAATAAATCAAACCTCACCTACCCGTCAACAGAGTAAACGTAAAATACTCCCAGGAGCTGATAATCGTTGAACTGCCCACGCTTTTTTAATTAACCGTTAGCAAGGGATTCCAGTAATCTTTTGTCTTGATGAAACACGCAAAAAAGTTTGTATTTTCGCTCTTTTAAATCGCAAACGGTAAATCTATGTCTATGTAACTTGAAAATGCCACCAATTTTCTATCAACCAAATTGGCCCTTAACTCTGATTTCGTGTTCAAATTATGTTACCGTACCGTTCACTTGATATGGGGTCAAATTAGTACATAAGTACATGCGGTTGGTATTTATATACCGCATGGGAATAGTTTCGCTTTTATAAAACGAACATACATAATGTATAATATGTTATTAAATATAGAAGCTAAATATTAAAATTTTATAGTTACTTTCCCGTCTCTACTTGCTTTGTTACTTGGTTTTTATACCGTTTCCACAATAAATTTTGATCTTATTTATCATGTATTGGGTGTATAATTCAAGAACCAAACCGAAATCAAAATGCATGCAAGGATTTACCCAATGTAAAATCAAGCACCAATCGCAGCAATTATACTTCGACGTTACATCCTCTAGATGAATACACTATGTAGTTTCGCTTCTCCATGTACTAGGCATCACACACAATTTGTTCAGAGCTGTGGAAGAAGAATTAAAAATCGATTTTCCGCATTACGATCGATTGCTCATCCAATACTCACTACTTGTCGCCATCTTCATTCCTTTTTTGTGTGCGGGCATCTCCACGTCGTTATTTTGACTTTCGCCAAAATATATCAATATCTCGTGTTATTTCAATAGATTCAATAAGAACACAATTGATCGTTTCTACAAATATGTATATAAAAAGTATATTTGCATCTATAGAGTTAAGTGTATTAGGATGCATATAACATACCAAAACATAACTGCACGCCTGTATTTCCCGGAAAAGGTAGGCAGATGAGTGTAGTACTGTCTGTGTAATAGTAGGAGAGCTATAAACCGATCATAAATATAGACTACGAGCTACTACTGGGAGTTTCAAACTAGAAAAACCCAATAATATGCGATTCTGGGCTCGAACCCGGGACCTCTTCCTCGTGTTTGCAACCACAAAGCAAACGAGGCAGTCGCATATAGCACATAATATTCCTGTAAAAAAACACAAATGTGTGATGTTTCTCTGGGTTATTCTCCGTGGCGATGACGGTAGATAACTAAATAGTCTCGTGTCGTAACGTGTTTACGATGACTTTAAAATGTAAATAACTGCAAACTACAAGTTATTCGCTTGTCAGCGCCGCTGACCAGTATTCTGAAAGCCGCTGTTCTCTGTATTTCAGAATATGATCATCAATTGAGCAATACCTCCCAGAATTCCGAATATATAATAAAAGATACATCTCATTCTGACTTCGCCATCCATCTTATGAGTTCAGAAGCGGTGGGACCTAGCACGGTTACCCATAATGCTTTGGATGACGCTGAAGAACCAATACTAGAATCTAGCCATGGAATCTCCACCTCACTCAATCTCCAAATCCCTATCACTCGATATCCTTCAGGCACTGGGAGAACCTCAAACTAAAGATGAATCGCATGGTCCAGCGATTAATGAGGAGATCTCTAAACGGTGGTGTACAGTAATTATAGAAGGTATGACGAAAGAAGCCAAGAAGTTAATTACTGAAAAAATGTTCTTTCCTGAAAACTTTCTTTTAGCAAAAGCTCCTAAATTAAATTTGGAAATATCTACGATTCGCAGTAACATGGTCAGTAACAGAGATAAAGTATTAGAGAAGGGTTGAAATCATTTAGGTCTTGGAATTGCGGGTCTGACGAATTTGGCTTCTGAAGTTATTGGTAAAGATATGGATAAAGTGTACTTTTTGAAAAAGGTTTCAGACATTAGTCAGATCTTTCTCGACCTTCACTATGAGTATACCAAATCCAGAATTAAATTGGTTACTACCGCACTTGACAAAAAATTCAATGAGCTCAAACTTTACTTCAGGTAAGTTTGTTTAACCATAAATGATACAACAGTGACAGTACTTTCGCTATATTGTCGCGTTGAGAGGTGTCAAAAAAGTTCGAAATATGCTAAGTATAATTCAGCTTAAAGTAACATACATATACCCCGATCGCTTATAAATTCTGAGTGAACCAATGCCTCAGCGTATTAAAGCCTAAAAAAATCTGATTTTCTAAATGAATTAGGTTAGATTATTTTTATACAGGTACTTAGTTAAAAATAACTATATAAAAATATCACAGATTAAAATTATGCTCCCTTAATCACGACACACACTGCAGCCTTAGTAAGACAGCCATTTAAAAGGGTATCCCAAGGCGCACCTTGGCTACGGGCTCAGCTTTTCTAGCGCCGGCAGATGTCATTTGTACAGAAAGAGTTCCACTTTTTGGCGTTTATTAATTCTTCGTACATACGACCCTCACATGACACTACTATACGGAATCAGAAGAGATATTTGCTTTACAACCAGTAAACATTTTTTATAGATTTTCACATGTAAATATCACACCTGTGTTAAATGAGGGTAGTCAAAAAAGGAATCACCCTTCAAATATATGTTCTGCTATGTATAAGGACTAAAAAAGGAAATAAATTATATTTCGTAAAAAATCAATAATCCTGGAAATCTGTACGCAGCGCTATCTACAAAGTCAAATGTGTATCTATATCATGCAGGAGGACACAATTTCACCAATATCGGTTTAGTCGTTTAAATGTAATTAGTAATATACGTACCTACAGAAGAATTACATTTGTATGTGAAGACAATCGTCACATACAGTAATTTTTATTATTTAGGTAATTCCGAGTCGAATAGATTTCTTTTGACAGTTTTTATAAAATATTTTGGCAATTTGATTATGACATAATATACAAATATTATCTTTATCCGTGTAGGAGCAAAGAAAGAATACCTCCGACCCTACTCCGGAATACCAGGGTGTCGGAAGAGGCTACTAGGCCCGGCGGTGGGTGCTAGTTGTAATAGCGCGGCCTGTCTAGGTACAATTTAATACCCTGGCCTCGAACGGGCAGTATCGAAGGCGGTGCAAGAAGCCATGCTCAGCGATCCCCAAACTGCATACTCTGCGTGGAGATTATGGGCAAATACCTCTTAGGGTAGGTCTATGTCCAGCAGTGGGCGTAGACAGGACAATGATAATCTTTGTGTTTGGTCATGATTATGCTCCTGATATACAAATATTAAAATTGGCCAACAGATTGGGATATATATCAGGCGATAATACCGAGACTAATAGACCAATCTGTTTGGTATCTTTGACCTCAACCACAAAATCTTGACTGTTGACGATCGATTGCCATCTTATAATAATTCTTTCGGTTCAAACCTCAGGTTCGGGTTAGTTTTGGAGCTTAAAATTTCCGGACCCAATAAAAAGTTAGTTTTTATAAAAGGCAATGATAACGTTGTAGAAAACAAGACAGTTCGACGAAGCCGTAATAACGTCCATTTCATGAATATTTTGTAATCCGTTGATTTTGTAACTTTTTTTGTTACGCGCTAAAAACGCGCATACGTCATCCCGTAATGACTTTGACACCGACAAAAATGTGAAGAGGTACTAGGGCCGCAGCGACAAAAAGAGTTGAGTTGCGCTGTAGCGGGCGCGTTGCATAAAAACGTGCCTAGTGGCGAGATGAAATATATCTGCGCTCGGCTCGACTTCAGATAAGCCGGGGAGGGGTCGGGCAGTAAGTAGGTGCCAAGTGTGATGCGATGTTTCCTGTTAGAATATTTTTATCGATGTCGATTTTCTTATTATGAAAAATTAACGGGATTTTACAGATATATAATGCCATGGTTGGTGTATACAAGTGGTGAGGGACACTAAAACTCGTCTATCTTGACCAATATTGGCAGATTGGGGTGTCAGAAGTTTTCGAAATTAATGTAGAAGTTATGTGAGTGATGAATGTAGAAGAAGTAAGTCTGATCTGTATCACAGAGCTGTTTGGTACTCGATGCTCTCTACCTATCGCCCATGGGTCCTGGCATAATGATATAATAACAACGAAACACAACATCACGCCTGTAGTTCACTGAAGGAGTACGCCATGCAGTGTAGTACATTCCCCCCATTCACCAGTTTATACGTCCTACCATATAACAGGGGATAAATCGATTGCCATACACAGGTCACAAATCCAGACTACGAGCTGCTAATAGGAATTTAAAGTTAGAAAAACCCAATGACACCCGACCCAAGGACAAACCCTAGATCTTTCGCTCAACAGTCGCAATTGCAACCACTCAAACAACGAGGCAGTTAATGCTTGTATTAAAATTTTTTTTTTATCGATATAGAGTTTCTGCCCAACACTACAGCATTACGAGGCGGCGTGTCGAGTGTCGGCGCGGCGCGGAGCGGCAACGGGACGCATTAGCGCGCTACTTGATTGTATCATTGCGTTATATATATACATACTCGTATGTACGTCTCTTGTATGTATATAAGTCGTAGTTGCGACGAGCTTACAGGATTTTCGTTGTTTGCAGCATTCGGAGCTCCGACAAGGCGAGAGGCTGTTTTAGAGTTCTATTCTATACATAATCCAAAGAATTGGGCGAATGTGTTTATAATTTCGTGATATTGTATTCCGGTGCCTATTTCAATACATTCAATTTAGTTACATTTTATTAGCACCACGTCAGATCCATGCCGCGTAGACAGAGCATCGAGTCTGAAATATGTTTATTCTTACAGACCTGACGCGCCTCTTCTAAATTAATCTCTCTCGTTATATATTCCATGTAAGTATTTTAAGACTAGACTTCGACTACCTCGTTGGTTGTGTTGGTTGCAAGCGCGACTAATCATTGAGAGGTTCTGGGTTCATGTCCCGGGTCGGGTACTATTGGATTTTTCTAATTTAGATTTTCTGGTAGTGGCTCGGAATCTGGATTGTGCCCGGTGTACGGCAATAGACGCACCTATTCCATGTAAACGTAAATGGTGAAACGTGGGGAGTACTACACTCCTCTGCCAACCTCATCGGGGATTATACGCGGGATGTTACGTCATGTAAGTGCAGACAGTATCATTATTATAGACAGAGATAATTTTCCAGCTGGGTATCGCAATTACAGAGACACTTGACCCTTCACTATTGATGTCCACGACGCCGCCGCGTCTGGCGAGGTAGCGCGATAAGCAAGCCACTTGCCACTAAGTAGCCCTTCAGTAAGTAACATTAAGTATTATGGACAGACTAGTTGTGAGTCGAAGGTATGAAAATAAATGGTAAGACACACTTTCCGTGTCGTTAATTATCTCTTGATCTTACTGAACTCCAAATATTCGACGCGATATGTTTGAAATTCAGGTTACGGTGAATGCGTATGTGGGTTTATTTAAGTTTAATTGACGATTGCAAGCGGGTTGTGCTGTACAGAAATACGATGAATTTCTCACGATTGTGTTATGTTTGAAGGGAAGTGGGTAGCAAACGAGCAATCAGTAATCTTGAGTAGCCACTGCCGCCCAAAGACATCTGGCCCTAACCTCGAAAGGACTGTTTAGCGTCGGTTAGTCTAGATACAGTATAAGTTGTTAGTCTAGTTATAATAAGTTGTTAGTCTAATTAGTATATGTTACTAATAGGCTTAGTTATTGGAGTTAAATTGGTGAGAGGGATGCAGTACCGAACGCAGTTAGTGTTAGTCGGTATCTGTCCTAGTTAAAGCTAGTGACAGATGCGTTTATATTCTAAAGGATTACAATGGCCGCTGTAGAATATATGTATGTACTACCACGCACTTCAGATCGGAACACAAATTGTTATATCAACAATTGTTTCATGGTCTAACCATATACTTGTAGGTATGGATATCTATTCTACAATACACGGGACATTGCTATTTAATGCTCATATTATTAAAAATTCCAAATTATGATTTCAATTTATCTCTGTGTACCCCGTAACTGACTTTTCGTAATGAAATATATATAACAAGAACCAGCAACAAAGAATAGACGTGATACTAGCCTTACCCCTCATCACCTACATATATGCCATGCCACCTTTCAATTATTAAGTCCTGGTACTCGAGTAACGAATTGTATTCGAAAAGTTCTTCGAACTTGCAACTCGATTCAGCACAAGCTATGTATTCCTGGTAGTGCGAGACACAAGAATACCTCGATCGGGCGCCGATCAAACACAACCGGGTTTCTTTTGGACTGGAGACACCCACGGACGAAATACAAATGGCCCCTAGCCCCTACACACACATTTTTGTTCTTTGTATTCTTCGATGCATAAATCTGCTGACTCAATTTCGTATTGGAATTAATTAATAATATATAAAAAATGTTACAGATAATAAGGAATTGTTTTTAGGTGACAAACAGTGCAAAATATTTTTTATACACAATCAAAAACTATCAAACAGATGGATGGATGAAGTTGAAAAAATTGCTGATCCGAAATCATGGCTAACATCTTCATCAAGTTCACAGCGCAGCATGAATTTAAGAAGATTTCCTCTATGCAAAGCATTTCTGCTGATATTACTACAACAATCCATTAACAATCTTATTACCATCACATAGAATTCACTTTAAACTATTTCGTTCTAACAGATAAGCAAATATGGTCTTACGTGTATATGTGCCATAGGAAACCGAACCATATACGTTTAGTAACAAAGTAGCCATTCAATTGCAAGTGTATAAGAAAAGAGATGATATTCTGCGTACGCGCACTATCTCGTGTTCACTCACTCTTTTGTAATTCCCTATATACATTGTGACCAGAATTAATATGATCTCCTAGTAAGTTGCGCACACTTTTTAGTTCGTTAGAAACGCTGGAACGGTTGGTTTGTTTTTTCATAATAGCAATACGGAACACCTAGAATTCTCTTATTTAGAAATATCAAACTTCACAATATAAAAATAAAGTCGATATTAAATCGTGTGCTCGTAATGAAACCTGATAGAATGATATTGCTAAGCGCTTGCGCAATATATCGCTCTCGCTCACTCTTCGTTTAACAAGAATGACGGCACGATTTCCACACACCTTATGGCGTCCTAGTAAGATGCGCACACTTTTGTGCTTCGCGCAGGCGTGCTGGCTGACGCGCAAGCGGACATCGCGTGCTAATTCGCGCGCATGTTTTCTACGTATAAAGCTTAACGTGCCTACATTGGAACGGCAACTTAAAATAT
>DVPD01000246.1:0-12680 GCA_018237605.1 Apyrrothrix (Melanopyge) sp. n. Burns01
CAGGTACTAAATAAATCTAGGAGCGCCGGAGCAATTCCTTTTATCTGAACGTACGACGCGCTGGAAGTTTTCCTGGGCACAATTTATTGGTGACAATGCATATGCATGCGACGTATGCGCCAGCACGCACGCTACAGCGGACGTGACGCGGCATACGCAATGCCATTGAGCATATTATTACCTGTAGCATCTTCGTAGCACTGGCTCGTAGCAAAGCGACGAAGTGTAAAATGAAAAATTCTGTACAATGTTTATACTTACTTCATCTAAAATTATGAATACTATATACCCATGAATTATATTTCGTCATCATCAGCCTGTTTAAGTTCACTGCTAGACATAGGCCACTCTTGAAGAGTTATTGCCCATAATCCTCACGTACACCAGCCGTCAATTGACGGTACCACCACATGTATCTCGTACGCGATCTATCAAATAGATGGCCGCTAGTCTGATATAACTAATATTTAAATAGTTAACTGTCATACTCACAGTGACAACATAAGAAAGTCCGATGAGGGTGAGCCGCGCGACGCTGTCCTTCACCGGCGGCGGCGGCGCGGCGTGCGTGGGCTCGAGCGGCGCCGGCGCGGGCAGCACGTCGGGCCGCTCGCGCGCGCGCCCCCGCGCCTCCCTCGGCGCTGCGCCTGACGCTCCATACATACTGCAACAAGGAAGTACAACATTTTCGTCATCGTCATCACCCTCATCATCACCATCATCATCACCTTCATCATCACCATCATCATTACCATCATCATTACCATCATCGTTATCTTACCCTTTTTTTTCCACTTTTGAACTAGAAAGGCTAAGGCCATAGTCTGCTACACTAGCCTAGAATGAGTCAGCAGAAATTAAACGGCAACATTTTTAAGTAGTTTTCAAACCAAAATCAGAAATGCTGCAAAATAAATTCATTGGAACGTGAGATATACTTCGGAGTGATCAGAATAAGCAATTGGTTAACTTAAAAAGAAGCCTGCAATTCAGTTGCCTCGCTATTCAGAAAGCTTACAGAAAAAAATCATAAGTTTATGGATAAAGTTGCGTTAAGATTTACGAAGTGCTTATAATATTTGTTCAAGCTGTCCTCACTTGGACGACGGTCTTTAGTTATGCCAAGTCGTAAACTTAACAGCTGTCGCCTACCGTCTTCAGTTGTTTGCGAGCCGGCGGCCACTGAGCCTACACGTCGCGGCCATCTGTCTCCCGAGCATGTTGCGACATGGGCCGTTAGATATCGACTTGTCTTATAAAGAACGTAAGAACGGCTCTCGTTGGAGTAATTTCTTTTTTGTACGATTACAATAAAATTTTATTCGTTTCTTACACCTACTTTTTGTACTATAAATGTAAATCCGGTAATCACATTGAAGAATTATGAATGACTTCAAAATTTTATTATACATACAGCCAGTTCCTCCCTTACACAATATATTTACCCTTCTAGAGATATGGAGGTGAATACCATAAAATTCCTTTACCTTGTAGATTGTTCAGATTTCCCATCGTAAAAGGCATGGGAAAATCCCATTGCATTTCGATAACGCTATTTGAATAAAACGAATCTTCAGCATTACGCCGTATTGGTATTTCAAGTAGGATACCGTACGGTCGAGGCTTGACGTGGTTCGGATAAAACTAAAATATATGAAAGTCTGAATGCTTTTATACGATTTTCCTCCATTAAATATCAAGAATTCTATTATGGAATAAATTGTCCTGAAATAGGTTAGGTATTGCCTGCTATAGGCTTCGAAATATACTTCTAAAAAAAAATTCAAATTTTGGGAGTTTCAATAACATGCTTGCATTTTAAAAGAATAGGAAACGAACTGACAACAGTTACTATTGTTGACTACCTCTCAATGGACATCTAAAGCCGACCTCAAAAAAGACCTTAAGAACGGGAAAGTTAGTGTCAGTTACTTAAATTAACATTCCTCTGTGTTAACAAGCAGTTTGTATATTTCCTACTCAACATAGATCCACACGTAAACCGGCAAATAAATTCTACACGCCGATAAACAGTTTTCTTCTTAAATAATCACTGCACAGTTGAAATAGGTGTAGCGACAGTACTGACCTCACGCGAACAGAATACGTATTTCACTAATATAATAAAGTTATATAAAAACACGTAAACTACATTTTAATAACTTCGTCACTGGCAAGGAATAACATTAATCTTAAACACATAAAAAAAATTTATAGAAAGAATACAATTTTGTAGAAAACTTTCCAATAAATATTTCGGTTATACGTTTGAGATGGCTTGTTATGTCTAGTCGCACTAACTTAGTCAACGTCGCCCGAAAGCAATTCGACTAGATATTTCCAAACAAATTTTGTGTCTAGCGCCAAACGAATTGAATTAGGAATCACTTTATATGTATCAGTTTATTGTGGAAAACACAGACATTCAAATTTTATGGAAACCGACAAATAAGTGAATGCAAAAACATAAGTCAAAATAGATATTTATAATACTTCGGTGTAACACGTATGGCCAAACAATAACAGACATATTTAATCGCTAAAAGTTGTACAGAAATGATACAGCGTTAATGGCATTGAAACCGGTTATTATACTGAAGTTTGCGGTTTCAATATACTCTGTATGAAAAATATTTAGAACACTTGTCTAGTAATTACACAGAACTCGTAATACTGACATGGGACAGCTGTTAGACATATACAACGTTCTGAAGACATTCTTACATACACATATATATACACACGGAATAAATATTCGTGCTTACATACGAATGTTTGCCTTGTACTGGGTGAAAATTGAACTCACAACTTCCGGATCGTCGAATCACTAACCATTATTGTGGGCTTAATAGCAAAACTACGGCTGCATATTAAATATCAAAGTATTATTTTATTGTAATATTACCGAACCCACCGATATCTACATCCTGTCAGGTAAATTCAAAAGGGGTAAATTGAGGGAAATTAATGCGACATGAACGAAATAAAATTTGTAGTGCCCTAACTTACTACAGAGTGAATGGATTAATAAACCTGCAAGTATTTAAATGACCTTTGTGGTGTTAAGTGCAATTTAACCCGCAAGATACGTACATATATCTCATAGAAGTGTGCAAATTGTGCAATCTGTCTGGCTTAAAGTGGCGGTGCACTCGAGTGCCGCTACAGTACCAATGATGGCTGGCTTGGGGTAGTTTTCTATGATTTCAATTTTACGATTTATGATTTCATTTATAGAAGATAGACACTTATGAAACCCTGATTAATAAAAAACCAATTAAATGTTGACATCAGCTATTCTCGTGACTTAAAGTGTTTAATGAAAACATAAAAAAAAAAATTATTTTCATTTTACTTTACTTTTATATTGCTCTGAAATTTTGTAAAAGAATTTTTCAACAAAAAATGAGATTTCTTAACAGTTTAACACATTTGTTGCAATCCAATAAATAATCCGTCAGGTTAAATTTATAAAAAATGTATTGTAAGAATCTAAAAGAAAACCACGCAGACTGTTTTATAAATGCCAAAAGTTCTTGGAAACAAAGTTCAATCTGATTATGTTAATCTCAAAAGTCGACAAAAATTGTTTTAGTGAGGACTTGACTACTAACAAATGGGTACCATTCCGTCAGTTTAGAATAATACCGACCTAACCAACTTTGCTGGTACGTAAAATAAAAGTGATAGTCCAGTGATTAGAAATTTGGTTTCTCTGTTCGCAGGCCCGGGTACAAACCGTGGCGCACCTCTCTTTACAAAACGTGCATTTTAAGGTTAAATATCCCATGATATAACGACAAAGAAAAACATCGTAAGGAACCTGCAAATCTCCGAGTTCATAAAAAAAAAGTTCTCTAAAAATGTGAGAAGTCTGCCAACTCGCACTTGGCCAGCTTGGTAGACTATGGCCTTAACCGTCTCACCTGAGAGGAGACCCGTGTTCCATTAGTGGAACGATAAAAGGGTGGAAAAAAAGTTACTTTTCTAAGGTATGTTTGTAATAGAACTACCTCTGCACATATTTCTACCGTCAACAGTGCTAGCACAGACTTCCCGAGTTCATTTTAAGATATTTAAAGTCCGTAGCATCCCAATTTAGCCACAAACTTTCAATGCTGTTTCATATTGTGTATACGAGTACATTTTTATGAGGCGAAGTACATATGTCCCTTAATGAGAATCACCCAATAAATCCGGCAGTTTCTTATAACATATGCTCATTATGTAAGCCAAACTAGAAAACATTTGGCCTTAATCATTTTTTTTCCATAATCTCATCCCACGTACTGTATATGCTAATAAAGGGTGAACGAATCTCAATCTATGAAAAAAGAACAATTCCCAAAATGTGTAACTAAACATTTTCTTTTGTAAGAAATGAGTAACAATATTTCGTATGGCAACCATTTTGTTACATTTTAAGCATTGATATTAAAAACGAAACGCGCAGAATTTATGTGTACTGAAATATACGGACCGCTCTACAAAATTGATCGTCTGACATTCCCCGCAGCGCCAGTTCATCGACTAGAGAATTATCGCCTATTAAAAAGAACGCCTCATAATTCAAAATATTTTTTACGATGTGTAGTAGTCTTTTTTTTATTAAGTTATAGGCTCGCGTTTGACTGCTATCCCACTTGATGGAAAGCGGGATCCAGCCTAGGATGTAGCACGTTTAAGCAGTAGTCTAAGGCTAAGTTTTTAATCTTCTGTAAGCATACTTATATAATATATAATACACATACATATAACGTATTCTGTTTAATGCTACTATAGCGAAACCAACGAAAAAATGCTATATGAGGTTAAAAGTTCGACACATTTGATACATCTACGCACATATGTACATATGAATTTAAAATACCATAGTCTGGAGACCCTGCAATTATAGTTGCAACAACTCAATATATTATTATAGGTCTAGCGAATAATGTTCTTGATGTTCAATACACGCCTTTCAAAAATGTATCACAGAAATATTATTATTATTACATTAACAAAAAAAATATTGTTAAGATTTATATTTCGTACAATTATGTATATAAAATAGTATGTAATAAATGAATGAAAAGAGGTAAACTTTGAAGGTACAAAATAATACAAACAAAAAAACTTTTGTACAGAAAACAACAACGATAAACAAAAAGAAAATGGACATTTTTAATGTTCTACTTGGAAACCTCTACAGTAACTGACAGTGTTTTTTAACATTCTTTTGTATATTCGGATCTGTACTTATTGTAACAAACCGAAGCTAACGAGCCGAGCACTTTTTCGTCACTCGAAAGTCGCACTAAAACCACCGTGACCCATTTCGTAAGTAGGATAGGCCAGAACATAATGGGAGCGACCTTAACCGCTATTTGCATACGGCCTCAGCCGGCGCTGCGGACCTAAGTGTGGAACTACGAGCCGCGGACTGGCTCAGCCGTCTCTTGTCCGACACATGAACAAAGTTACTACAATGAACTGTGTTTATTACATACCATTGTAAACTATTAACTGGTAGACGTGGAAATACAACACTCCGCTGCATACCCCTTTACGGAAATATAGGAGTGTATTGTAGTTGTAAGCGGTAAAGAGATCGTTACTTTAACTAAGTAAATATAACATAAAGTTGCAGTAAATATATTCAGTTTAGTGGTAGTAACAGACCAGCTGTGGTGGAAAAGCGACCATAATTTCCTATTTTATTAAGTTTGATTTTTATTTGAGTTCTTATCCCAAAGAGTATACCTCTGTTAATCTCTACTCTTACATTGACGGAAAGAAGTTAAATAATCAACATTCTAATTCATATAACGTAATTGTAATACATTATGTATAGGTACATTTTAGCTGTCCGCATTCTTTATCCGAATAAATTGTAACTATACCAAATCTATCTCGTGCGCGATATTCTTCAAAAGGGATAGAAAGGTTTCTCTTCACGTATTAATGTGTATACTCGTAGATACGAGTAAATAAGACAGTGTATTCGGACGACTGTCACGTAATCGCTGTACCAATTTTGTATGAAAATAGGACGAGGATGACAAGAACTACTTTGAATACTTTTTACTTCGAGTCGTAAAAGTGAGTGTGAAAAAGGGATGAAGGGGGTACAATCTGTGTGGGATTTCTTAAGGCTTCCACGCAAACGAGGTCACGTTAACACCTCACTTATAACATTTTTTTACATTAAACTCAAGCAAAAAACTTTCTATAATAGAAGAGTGATAATCTAACACTTGAATTAGTTTACAATTGAATTTTTCTTTCTGGAGGACCAAGGTTTAAATTTTTGCACGAAGCCTTTTGCAACAAAAATGCCTTTTAAGAAAAATATCATTTGCCATAACGGTGCAGACAATCCATTTTTAAGAAAGCTGCAACCTTAGAGTTATCCATAACGTTCTTTAAGGGGTGTGAAATATGCTGACCCGCACTTGGCCAACGTTACAGAGTCTGGTCTTAACCTAACTGGTTAACTTAACTTAACTGGTCCTTTCTGAAACAATATTCTTGCCCAACAACAACAACAGTGAAAAGATAAGAGGGATGATGATAAAGATAATGAAACGTGAACAGGTCTCTATACTCAAGTGTGAATTTAAACTGCTCAGTTTAAATACGGTTTACTCTTGTAACTGAAACAACTGCTAGTTAGGGACGGAAGCTAAGACCATTCATTCATTAATCAGTGCCCAAACTTGCCCGATCCAGCGGCTCGTAGCGAACACCGATACGATTTCGGAGTCCGGAGTATATTCAGTTAGTGAGTTAAATATACACATCTTGACTAAGTACTGTGGACGGACGTAGTAGGGACAGCTATCAAATATAACAGATTAATTATTATTTTCCTATCGTTACGCCAGGTACTTATGAGTTAAGCAGATAACACAAATATATCTACACATACACACCTGACGTGCTTCTTCTACAAAAATGTAATTAAAAAAATCCTGTTACCTTGGTACGTATATAAATATAAACACATAATGTAGAAATTTGTATGATTAGTCATACTACAGACTGAGATTTTTCTCTACAGCGGAAGAACCCCTCCCCCGACTTCGCTGCAGATAGGAGGGGACAGTGATTAGTACCAAGTTTCCGGTTTAACTGTTCCTTCCACATTACACAGCTCTATTAATTTGCCCAAGTCCAAACATTCCAGCTAATTCGTAGTTATAGCCTCCAACTTCCTAAGTGCTCCGAGCTAGCGAGCTAAATTATCTTCTCTTAGGTATTACGTTAACATTAAGACGCCACAGTTACTCTGGATCAAAGGACAAGAGTGATATTTCAATGATATAAATAATTAGTATCAAAGTGTTCATACTTGTACTGAATAAATAAGCAGTGTCCTAATACAGTCAATGCCACACACACACACACACACATATGGAATAGGTGGTGAGTCTATTGCCATACACCGGCACAAATCCGGACTTCGAGCCATTAGAAATGTCTACTAGGAAATCTTAGAAAATCCGCAGCCGCACTTACAGCCGCTCGACGGGCGAGGCACTCATATTGCGTATTTAAATTCCTTACAGTACCTAATACCTCCATCTTACAGACCTCACGTGATTCAGTAGAACTTTCGTGCGTAGTATATGACTAACAATATTTAGAAAACAATCGTTTGCACTTTGATTTCAGTTGGAACATTAATAAAATTAAATTTGAAATGTATTACTGCGTGTCCTTAGTTTGAGAAAGAATTAATACATTATAATTTCGAGAAACTTCAAACTGCGATGATTTATATAGCCCAGTATTTATAACATCAACGCTGGGGTCACTAGAGGTCAATGTCGGCTTAATGTAAAACATCCATCAGCCTGTACATATTGTGTATTCTCTTATAATACATAATGTTCCTTTAGAATTAATACATAAAAATAGAATGATAGTATAATAACGTTTTAATTTCCATTTGAAGTGTGGACAAAATAATGATCATTTATTTTTATTTCTCTCAAGGACACACTATTGACGTTGGAAACTTAAAACTTTTAAACCATTGCATTAACTTGGCTGGCCCGTTGGCGCGGTGGTTAACGAACCTGACTGTTGCGCCGGGGGTCGTGCGTTCGATTCCCGACCAGAATGAATATTTATGTGATGAGCACAAATATTTGTACTGTGTCTGGGTGTAAACAAAATATCTACATAAGTATACATTTCTATGTACTCGTATTTATGTAGTTTATCAGCCGTCCGGTTACCGTAACACAAGCTCTCTTGATGCTTCGTATGGGATCAGATGGCCGTTTGTGGAGATGTTATCGTTACATTGCTGGTCAAGTGCGGGTTGGCAGACTTCACACGCCTTTAGACAAAATAATTCTCGAGCGTTTCTCTTTCTGACAGTAGAACCGTGTCCAATAGTGGAGAGACAAAAGCGTAGATGATGATGATGAAGATGATCCCAATTATAATAAGAAACCTTTAGTATATATGAGGCGCGTGCCGCCATACAAGGTCATCTTCCACCTTCACTCATTGACCGCGCACCATATTGTCCAATACAGAAAACAAATACTGGTAATAACTAATAAAATAATAGATATTTTAAAACAAGTCACACAGAACCATACGTACATATGTTCACGCCAGCCCCTCACGGTGAAGGCAGAGGGCACCGAGTGTCAAATATCTCTATCCTTGCAGACCTGCCGTGCTTGTTTTATATTCAACACTCTCTTTATACTTATTCCCAGAACCAAAGATCTTAAACTGAACAGAGCCTACATTATGGTAACAAAATAACTGACAAACGTATAAAAAACAATCTACTGATACATAACATTAAATTCACAACAAAGTAAATACTCGTGGTCATTAAAACATATTTGACTCAATTGGAAATCGAACCCACAACCCCCAGTCGACACATCCGTCACACACCTTAAACGTCAGTTACTGCGTACACTTCATTACACAAGACTGCAAACTGTTCGCTAGTTTGTAAACCAATTTCACAGTAAAGCGATTGAGTTTCACGTCAGAGTTTATCCCGCGCCGTACGTTGGAGTTGCGGTATATAAGCACTCACAGTTTGGAACTTGAAAGACTTTTACTAGTATTATTATATTAACGTAACGCCTGGTCCCTTTCGGGATACGCAGAGAGTAGCGAGCGAAATAAGTATCTCTATCATTACACACTTTGATATTGTTCGTCGACAGTCATCATAACATCACGCCTGTATTTCCCCAAAGGAATGTAGGACACTCGCACGATTCACCATACGCTAAATAATTTTTAAAACGCAACATCACGCCTGTTATCCCCGAAGAAGTAGCCTGAGGCGTGTAGTCCACTCCACGTGTCACCAGTTACGTGTACGTCCAAAATGGAATATGTGGTGAGTCTAGTGCCATACACCGAGCACAAATCCATACCCCGAGTCACTACTAGAACTTCTAATTTTTTTGGAAAAATCCAATAGTTATCGATCCAAAATTTAAAACTATGACCTATCGATCGTCAGTCACGCTTGGAGCCGACACGACCAACGAGGCAGTCATTTTTGATACATTTCCAATAAAAAAATATGTTGTAGTTATGTACAGGGTATGCCTCAAGTGACTTTAATTTTAAACCATTACCTTTCGCTCGAATTTCAGTTTCCGAAGAACAAGATTTTATCTAACATTAAAACGTTTCCCGTCGGTTTGTTCCTCAATCACGTTCTACACGATCAGAGCTCGCAAGAAACTTTCTTAAGCGAAACTTCTAGAATAAGACGTGTATTTAACTCTTAAGAATTTCAGTCAGCTTGCAAACCTTGAAGTTTGGGTCGACATGTGACAAGATAAAGTTCGGGTTTTACATTTGTAGGCGCCGTACGTAACTAAAGTTGTACATAAGAACGCTTGGCGTAAATTTATTATAACCTTCCCACCTCACACGACGACAGCAAACGAAATAGATGAGTCATATGTAACAATTGAAAGCGCAGTATTATTTTGCGTATAAAATATTTAGATTTAAACAACCAAGAAAATTATGTAATTTATAAAGATCGACATAAAGTCATTAATTTTAAAACACTCTTTTCTAGCTACGCATAAATATCTTCTGTATGTATCTACATAGATTTTCATTATGTTATGCATTTCGGTTCACATTGGGTGATTTTGAAACGAACAGTTTATTTCAATCCTATATTGTTCAGCTATCCGAATAAAACATTTCATCTTTTATTGTTCATCGTTCATAGATAGGATTTCGAAGATGTCATTTCTCGGCGGAGTGCAGCGCTAGATATCCGGTTGAAATTCTCGGCCGAGACAAATATTCGCCAGCCAAGTTATTTCGATTACTAACTGTATTACTATTGCTATACATGGTGTATATTTCAACATAAAGACGCCTACGCACATCCTGACATTAGTTGCTACTATATCCCATTTGCATACATCTACGTTATTTAAAAAAAAATTTTACATCACGCCTGTAATACCCGAAGAGGTAGGCAGAGGAGTGTAGTACACTCCCACGTTTTGCCAGTTACGTTGACGCTACTAGAAATTTTAATTAGAAAATTCTAGGCGTGAAAAATCCAATATTACCCAACCCGGGATTTGAACCCAGGACTTCACGATCGGCAATGGGAACCACTCGACCAACGAGGCAGTCATTTATTATATTTACAGATTAACACCTAAATAATATTTGTGGTCGCAGGATACAATGTCTGCCAACCCGTACTTGAGCAGTGTGGCAGACTATCATCTTCTCCCTTCTTATTCTAAAAGGAGACCCGTATCCAACGTGGTCAACATTAAAACGGTTAATGATAATAAGGACATGAATTAATGAGTACCGGGTCTCAATATTTGATTGAACCCTACATTTTAGTGTCACGTCTAAGCGAAGTACTTTGAGTGATGTCCATCAATTATTGACGTGGCTTAATAGAGGACTTACTCGCCCTCAATAATAACGACATGTGTCCAGATTTGATAGTTCATTGTTATGATCTACACATACTAAAGCAGCGCGGTAAGCTCGTAATACTAATATGTTATTCATTGCATTCTAATACAATAATAAACCTATTCAAATCTATGATTAGAATTCAGTTATTGACTTTGACTCAAAGTTTTCCCCGTTAACTATAATTGTATGGAACTTGAATGATAAAGTTGTATATACTAAGAGGAAACAGTTCGAACTGGAATGTTAAAGTTGAATCTAAATAATAAAGAAATGATAAGCGCATAATCGAGTATTATCTGGAATGACTCAGTAAACAGAGGTTAATAATGAAGTTATTCAAATGTGCCTTTAAGATTAATATGTTCATTCACATCCATCCTTTTAACCATTCGTAAGTATAATAGATTATGAAACAGACATGTGTATATTAGATTACTGAACTTACCTAATATCATCATCATCTGGATGGTGATCCGGTGGTAAGTCAAGGCGGAGGTCACCCAGCGCCCGCGCTGCGTGTCGTCTCCGCCTTTCGTACCATAGCCTTCTTTGTTCCCTCTCGTTATCCCTCTGAACTCCAAAGAACGTTTGCGTTTCCCTCTTAAGGTAGTCCCTGACAGCGACTGTGTGTGCTCTTCGCAATCTAACGCCATCTTCCTGTGCTGGCTGCGGCACGGGCTCGGCGGGCGGTTGGGCGGGCGCGGGGGGTGCGGACACCACCCTAGGGGGCGACGCTGGCGCGTGCGATGGAGCTGATGCAGGCCCTGGTGAGCTCTGGCATGCCAGCTGCGGCGCCAGAAGACCCGCACTCGAACGCCTGCAGCAAATGAGATGGATGTTAGATACTTAAGAATCACATTGATTTTTCAAAACAACACGGGATCACTTTGTCTCAGGCCGAAATAATTATTCGAAACACAATACGTTTAATCCGACAAAATGCAACTAAAGTGGCACCAATTAATCTTCTCATATACTTGAGTGTAAAACCGCAGCGGTTAAAGAAGAGAATTTCAGTAATTATACAACAAAAGTAAAAGACAACCTGCTATTAAATGGTACATACATGTAATAATTGGAATAATTTTCGTCTATTCGAATAATATTTAGTCTATGTCACGTTAATAAACGTTTAAAGTTTATCAAGAATTTCATTAATCAAACATTAGTCATTAGGCAATTAGTAACAGAATAGGGATAAGTACTCTACCTACCTACAAAGACCGATAAAGTTTAATTTCAAAATCCGTATCGAACCAGTAAAAATCACTTAATATCTCTCTTCAGTATAATACTTTAATCTACTTATTTCCAAAAGAGATCATCGTCGCATTAGTAATAAGTCTATTTAAATAATATCCTATCTAATATTTTGTTTTAAAAAGCTCCACTACGTAGTTAGTAATTAACATAAGGAAAATATACAACATTATCTATAAATACTGTTTATTATTATATCATTACACCGGGTATCTTACGATGTAGGCAGAGAATACCGATCGCCTAATGTCTCTATCCTTAAACCGAGACCTGACGTTCCTTTTACATTCATATCTCTCTTCATGCATGCATATCGGTGTTGGAAACTTCTAGGTTTAGATACAAATAAGTATTAAATTAATTACATCACGCCTGTATTCCCCGAAGAAGTAAGCAGCGGAGTGCATCCCACGATTTTTGTACCACCTGTTATTTTATACGTTCCACCCTGGAATAGGGGGTGAGCCTAA
>DVPD01000247.1:0-12678 GCA_018237605.1 Apyrrothrix (Melanopyge) sp. n. Burns01
CTGCATCGGACTCTGGCAGATCGCGGTATGGCGCGGCATATCTAGGTACAGCTAAACGCTTTGGCCACCTACGGGTATCAGCGTAGGCGGAGCGAAAAGCCCTGCTTGCCATCCCCAACCCGCATGCCCAGCTTTAGACAGACTGATGATGAAGATAATGATTTGATAAGCTGCCCTATATCGCGATCAGCTGGGCGCCGGAACTTTGTTGTATAGCAGAATGCACCACACCTAGATGAAGTCGGCTTCGGCACCTAAAGTGGAGCTTAGAACTCTTTGCACCCCTTGAGAGCCAAGAATCAGTAACATTGTGATTTAAAATAATTATATAATAACTATGTATGTAAACTTACGTCTATACACACTTATATACACGTATTTACTCTCAAGTCTAACTTAATATTGGATTGTATTGAATATAGGATAACATGTTCACGAAATTTTTTCAATGTCCGCTTCTTTAATTAATATGTGACAGACATAGTCTTCATTTAGTTTGTAGTACGAGTATGTCTTTAAGTCTTAAGATCTAAAGACAACATCGTCACAATAAAACCATGAACTTAATTACGTTCCTGTATTGTTCTTTATTACATTTCATCTTCAAAGACACAAACGAATTTTCTAGAACTGTATGTTGTATCGTTATTATGTGCGCATCACCACATGTTTCTAATAATTACATTGTTGACTATATGTCATTCAATTCATCAGGACATGTGATTTGGTCCCTATGAGTATCATATTAAGATGGAAAATTGTTTAAATCACACACCAATGTGAATTGTAACTACCGAATAATGTCCGTTGCTCTGTGCGCACGCAACTTTGTTTGTCATTTGCTTTGTTTCTTCTGTCCAAAACCGTGCCAACAGTTCGGTCTATTTTTATAGTAATAATTTCAGCGATCTATGACAGAAAAATAATCAGTTTTTATAAAATTGTTTTTGTCATTTGATAATAATAATCACTTAATATTTAGCTTTTTACTAAATTGTTACTTGTGAGATGTTTGTACTCAAATGAGGCCGGTAGTTAAAAGTGGTAGCTACAGTCGGCGAGGAGTTAGAATCTGAAATAGGTCTCTAGAAATAAGATTATAAATATCAGTTCATTAGTGTATCGTGTAGCAAATTTTAATTGGCAACAGAACTCCAGCAATAGGACTGTTAGAAAAATCGGTTCGATTAGTACCCATATTGTCTTATGCATGCTATTCGGAGCTGGTCACATAGCTTCGCAATTTTTGAGGATTGCGATGGATTTCAATAGTTTTCTTATTATGCAATGTTTGTATATATATAGGTACTACCTTTATAATAAATAACTATATATAGAAAACCGTCACTGCAATTTGTCCATCACATGCAAGTGAAATCGCGAGGAATGAAATTCCGTTTGTCCCTAAAAAGCCACATTTTCGTCGAACGCCAACCTTTAAAAGTTGAAACAATATTTATGTCACATCTAAAAAAGCCGCTAAAAGATTTGCGGCGCGATAAAAAAAAGCGAAATGTCCTGTCAACAGTAAATCACTCGTTAATAAGACATCATAATATAAATAATACCCCTTCTTCAATTTGGCACTGCGCTTGCGCACGGCATGTGTGGATTTGTTACATTTTTCAATATATTGTAAAGCTTTCCTTTGATGTCTATTTTAAAATAACTATTTTTAACGTTGTAAAGAAACAATGATATTCCAAAACAAAGGTACAATATAGATAAGCTATCGTACACCGATTCGATGAAGGGAAAAGTTTGAAGAATGAACAAAAAGAAAACATTTAATTATATGACAAAATTAGATATCTTAACTCGGACCGAACGGACCAATATGGTAATTAAGAAGTCAATAAATTCGTCTTTTAGCATATCATTCTCATTATGTTCACCAAACATCACAATAAAGTTGCCTAGTAAAGTATTTCTTACGAAACCGAAGTTCATTTAACGATAATATCACGCGAAAAGAAACCTGTCACATATTACTATAATAAACATTGGAGAGCCGGGGAACAGAAAAATTGATGGAAATATCATTATTAGAGGTCACACAATGGACCCTTCGGCTTTGATGTGACAAGAGAAACTAATCAATGTATTGCAAAGAACACATTTCTTTTGATCTTGAAAGCTGAACTTGTGTTATTCAACAAATATCACAGTTATACTCTCTGGATATTAAATGTGTCCGTTCTCTAACTGAAGTATAGTTTTCTAAAAGAGTTTGCGAGCTATTTTGTCTGTAGAATTGTCTTTTATCTAAGAAATTTAATGGCCATTACGAATAACATAACATTAATAGTTCTTTTTTTACTTACGAATAGCTACAGACTCGCGTTAGCCTGCTATCTCACCAGATGGAATGGGAATAGGATGCAGCCTAGGGTGTAGTACACTTAGCTAGATAGTGCCTATTCCCTCTATAATGGTAAACATTAATTAATATCTTAATTTTACGCTTTAGTAACTATAGATAATAGAATATTAAACGGCTTCATTAAACTGTATTTATTATAGCTTTGCATTTTATTATAGGTTGCGTATTGTTTATTTAAAGAAAATTTCATTAAATATTTGGACAGATGTACAAAATATAGATAATAACACATCGTGAGCTGTACACATTATTAACAGAATATAGGATGTTGTTTTCATACAAATGTAACAGAAACAAAAAAAGAATCCCGCCTCCAAAGTGAACAAGGTAACTGTGAATTGAGTGTCGTCACGTAATGACATTCAAACACACATCCCATTAATACACTAGGGAAACATGATCAAGAATAATACACCCGCGCAAATCGATTCCAATTCGAATCCATCGGGTTGTATCGATGTATCGAGACGCATTACCACGGAACCCTCTTGTTTGTCGAATCGATTATTCCGCCTCATCTCTCTCTTATTGGGTTCAAACAAGGCGCTAGTGAACCCTTGGAGGGACGCAATGTTTCATTGTATCGTCTAATTAAGGGAATATTGTATTATCCGCCTATCCGCCGCATTATCAAAAAAATTAATAACGAATTTTACGGATTCTGTTACATACAAATCAAATGTAGAGTGACATCAGACATTAAAATAGTTAATTTACGTTCAATATAAATGTGAATATCAAACTATGTTGACTAATTATGCTGTAAATTTAATGTATGCTTGATATATAAATAATAGTAAAATACAAATTTACGATTCAAATTTCAAAGAAATAATTGTATAAATTTAATAATTAGGTTTCTAAACGGTTCTGTAAATTATTTTTGCCATGACACAGGTCCATAGAACATATTCAGTTTTAAGAAACATGCAAATTTTACAACTTTCTTAACGCCATCAATTACTTAAGCACTTTACTTTAAACCATTTAACCTTTTGAAATTTCCGAAATGTATATCGTGAGCACGCATCGACGTATTCATGATGGAGAAAGCAAAATGATGTCAAAATTACCGGTAAACAAAACACGACCTCTGACTCGTGCGTGGGAATGCACATTGTGGCGAACCTGATTGAGTTGTGGTGAATTGAACCCAAAACTCCTTAGCAGAACCTTATTGTTCTGAACACAATAGAACTGTAATGTGGAGGTGACAGATTATTTATGAGTTTACAGAATTAGACGTCGGGAATATATTACAGCCTCTGAATAGTGCCTCGCGTGAATAGTTCAAGTAACATTATTCAAAATATTCACATTTAAAGCTTACGAATTCGCAATACTTAAGTACCTTGTTCAAAGCTATAAAGGATTATTAAAATGTCGAGTAGAAATCAATCAAGTAACTAATTGATACAAATTTACGATACCACGTTTTGCACAAGTCGAGGATCAAAGTAGTTGCTATATAAATGAAGATAAAGAGAGAAGTCATCTAGAAATTACGGCATAACGCACTCGTGAGAACACGGTAATTTAAACACAATAAATCCTATCTCCACAAACACATCAGCGTTATTGTACGACCTCAAACAAGCGTTACACAAGCCAATTACCGCAGTTAACACCGCAATACTGAGCACCACAAAAACATTAAGAGATTAAGCCGAAAATCTTAGTCTAAAACGAGATGTTAAACGAAATGTTTTAGCGCATTACGTGGCTTGACAAATAACCGCAAATTGTGATTGTGACTCCTTGAAAGGGTTAATAATGGCTTGATGGCGTGGGATTGTGCGGAGACTGAATGTAATTCAGTTAGAAAGCTCGACTCTTGCACGTAGATTGAGGTATTGTGAGCGAGTTTGGTAAACAAGCACTTCGGATTCGGTGGGAAGGATTAGTATTTTACACTCGATCGATAGGTCGTCTATCTGAAATCGACAAGTAAACTATTTATTAATGGGATTCACAGCGATGTTCACTATAAATTTATTTATATTATCCACTTAATATTATCATTGCCTCGCATGTTTTCACTGATATATGTACCCATCTGAATTTTGTTCTGGTTGATATTTATTTATATTATTTTTTTAGTACTCGTCTTCTATTCGTTATGACAAATTATTTCGCTATCGGTATTTTTCCCCATCACCAATTCCTAATCTTCGTTTGTATTTTCGTATGCTCCAAAAACATTTTCTTGAGGGTCAGCCAAAGGATTAACGTCAAAGATTTTCACATCTCCTTTTATGCACCAAATGATATTCTATAGAACAAACATGGGGCAGACCGCGGCCCCTGCAAAAATAATATGTGTCTGACATCTAAATTATTCACAAAGGTGTAGTGGCTTTGCCGAGGCGACCTTATGAATTATATATACAA
Organism: Apyrrothrix (Melanopyge) sp. n. Burns01; assembly: GCA_018237605.1. Lineage (NCBI taxonomy): Eukaryota > Metazoa > Arthropoda > Insecta > Lepidoptera > Hesperiidae > Apyrrothrix > Apyrrothrix (Melanopyge) sp. n. Burns01. The sequence continues at coordinate 4,775 of DVPD01000247.1, forward strand.
CATTCGATATTATTCGATGCGAGTTTCAGCGTTTTCCTATGGAAATTCACTTGTCCAGACAATTTCGAGTTAAAACATAAATAATTTTACATCGTTCTCAATTTGGTTTGGTAAATGTTTATTATTTTATGTTTGTTCAGTTTTCATCAATTTTAGGTTTGATAGCAAATTAGTGTTTCGCTTCTATGTTAATTATACTGTCCTGTATTCTGATTTAGTAGACTAATAAACTAATAGTTTTGGGAAGAAGAAAGATAGTTATGTTACGAATGGTCAATTGAATTCAGTTATATTGTCCTGTATTCTGATTTAGTAGACTAATAAACTGATAGTTTTGGGAAGAAGAAAGATAGTTATGTTACGAATGGTCAATTGAATTCAGTAGGACCAGAATGGTATATGTATGGCACAATGTTGATAATTCCGACGCGACAGTGTTTTATGTAACAATAAGTGACTGTGCTCCCTTGAGGTCTTTTGTACTATTCCAGTTCTATCCTATTTAGTTCTCTTGAGTACCTTCCAACTACGAACATTTGGATGAGGCGAAGATATCCGATATTAGAAATAGTCCTTTAAAAAAATATACACTTAGTAGCTACCTACCTGTCATTTGTAATTTCATAAGGTATGTTATAGAAACGACAAATAGAAAAATACGAAGAATACAAAAGTGCAAGTTTTATGAATAGTGTTATTAATAATATTCTGATTTGCAAAGTATTGATTCAAAGCATTATTTATACAATAGAATATATTTTAATATTACAAGAAACTGAAATATCACGTCAACTTAAGCACACAACACTTCCACACTTCACGTTCCGAGGGATCTTCTCCTGAAATGCCCCTGAGATTTGACAATAATTCTCGATAGCGCCATTCTACCGCTCTCAATGAATACTGAATTCGGGCGCCGTGCATCTCAGACAACCTATTCCAATTTAGATTATTGTTCAGACGGCAATAGATGCAATACAACTACAAAGCGACAATTATTTCATTAAAAACGCGAGTTTCGACGTTCGAACTAATAGCACCCTATAACTTTCATCGGCAAGAAATGAAATCAAAGCGCAATGATGAATAATAAAATTTGTGTACTTTATTCTTTGACCTTTCAAAATTAACACAGATAACGCTACAAAGGGCCGATTTGTAAAGGGGCACCTTTCAATGATTCGCCACTCTTTAATCTTCCATCGAAACAAAACTTGGGATCGTAACAGGATTGTCTGACGTTCATTTACTTAGCAAATTATTCTTTGTCGAACGGAAGAGAAGGCTTTGAATCCATTAATTTTCTGATGGGGTCACAAAGAGGTGGTACGAATTAAAATAATGTATTCTCCTACTTCAATGGGATCCCTCCGTCCGGTGCCGCTGTTATTACAAGAATAATGTATTTAAATCAAAGTCCGCTTTCAGATGAAGATGTCTCGTTTTGTAAGCCGAATAAGTGATCACGTACGTTGGCATTAGGATGTGTTTTATGTGCAAATTATAGGCTACCATTTTTAAGCGAGCTCGAGTTTCAGCGACTACCGACGCGAACAATTTGGCTTCGTTAGAAAAGTTTAATATGAATTCTCCATTGTACAGTCACATCGCATTTTGTTACTCATTATTGTAACCATGCTACAGATTGTATTGTAAATACATACATACATATATTCTCTTTATTAATTCAAAATCCCGACAAACAACCATATGCACAAACGGCAAATTAATCCGCACTATCAAAGGGGTTTGGGAAACCCTCTGTTACCAGATAATTTAGACTATGATCACCCCAACGCCGAATATTTCCGGACAAACATTTCGATGTATTTATTCTGGTGTTTATTTTGAAGCGTAATATGTCGTGTTCCACTTTGATGTCGTGAAATCGCTTCTGTTCTTTGTCAGCGGCTCAAGGATTTATATCTATAAAGTTTGTCGTTTAATTCTGTGTTTTACTGTCTTCTATTTTGGTATTAGTTTCCTTTGTAATTTGATAGAGGGTTACTGCTGTATCGTCCTCATTGCGACCGTACGGAATTATTGCATATGGTTGGTTGAAGTTTGTTTGGCAGTATGAATGGTTCATTATACGTTGGGATACTTTGAGCGGGGTGCAGATAATATTTGCGATGTACACCATTGTTTATGATTTGGACAATTGTTTGTGTTGCTCTGTCAAAGGATGTGCACTTGTTTATTTTATGGGTTGACACAAGGGTAGAGGGGATGGATATTTAGAAATGATATATTCTGTTTGCCTACCTCGCGTTGTTCACATATTCGAATTATTAGCATCGAATTAAAAATAGCGTAAATTTACAATACGAATTTTTTTACATTCGCAAACAAGTGAATTCATAAACATAGTTACTTGTTAAACAATATCAAAAGAGTTGTAATGAACTAAAAAATTTAATATAGTGAAGTAATTCTGTGTTTTATTTTAATGAATGAGTAAATTATTACAGCGTTAAACAAAATAGGACAAACTCAATCGCGGGAGCGCAGTGTAAAGCTTTTCGAGTTAAAAAAAGGCATTTAGAAATTTCTGAACAAAACTCCGGCTTTCAATTTTAAAGTTGGGCTTACATTTTTAGTTACCTTGACTTACATTTCACCATATAATATTACATTTCCTCAGGATGGAGGGAAATCTACGAGTGCTGCTCGGAGCAAAATTCCTCAATCGAAAACCTTCCTTTGCGGGCAACTATGCGGAAATGTAGAGGCATCTTGACTCGAATACGAGTACTTACTAGTATTTTCATGCTCAACTATGAACCAGCCATTTTATTTCCACTGTTTTGTTTCAAAGAGTTTCGTGTAAGCTCACCGTTTGTTTCATAATGCTAATATAATATTTTTAATTGAAAGTCGTTTATTTTTGTAAGGCTTTAATTGCGATTCAATTTACAAGTATGTCGCTTACGCTACTATTGTCATTGCAATTTATGAGGGTTTTGAGATTAAAAGCACTTCATTCTGGTGCAGTACTATTCTACTGTTTTCGAATTCTGTAATTTGTTATAACGACACAGTGTATTAAAATTTTACTTTACAAACATTTCATTTCAATCTCCAAATAATAGTGACAAATTTCACTAGCTTTTAAACGCGTCTATTTCTGCACGTTTTCGTGGTACTGTGTCAATACAAGATTGACAATTAAGGCGTATACATATAAAACTAAGACGATGATTATCCTAAACAAGAGAAGCTGATGAGTTGGCTATTGTGTTCGCATCCTTAGGTCAGTGCTGGCTCTGCCAACTTCCATGACCGAAATTGCTGGATAAGTGTAAACAGTGACAATATAGTTTAAGTATGAGTGTTTATTCGTAATGTTACCGAATTTCAATGTACCATTGGTATTCTTACCTATAAAGCTGCTTAATAAATGTCATAAGCAATGTAAATTTCATTTTACGTCCTTTCAGGATAAACAGACAAATTAATATTTAAGTATATTAAACTTAGGGAGATTGAATAATAGCAAATCATTCCGTTATATATACGTTTGAAATACATTAACAGAATTAAGTATTACGCATGCTTTTATAACATTGAATCTCATGTTCGGAAAATTGGGAATGTCCTTCATGAATGAGACTGGCTGGTTACCCCAGTCAGAGCGAATGAATTGCGCGAAACGAACTAAGGATGCGCCTAATGTAGACTACTGTTCAACTAAATCTCCTCCTCGCTAGGTTCTTGTGCAACCCTATAATTTGTTTTCGAATCCGCATCCGGCGATAAAAAAAATGCTGGGGGACATCTTGTACATTATTATTTAAGTTACTAAACGGTCGATCAGTGCAATGTTTTTGACTTGTACGAAACCTGGCATGATTCTGATTTGAAATGTAGATAATAAGCATGTTCATGTAATAAATATTAATATTTAACAGAGACTTACAAATAAAAATATTTTTTTTGTTTCAATTAAAAATAAACATAATATAAAACGTGACATCAAGTACAGTACACTCCCACATCTCACCAATTTACGTTTACGTCCTACAATGAATAGGTGGTGACCCTATTGCCATACACCAGGCACAAATCCAGTCTCCGAGCCTCAACTCGTCATTTCAACTAGAAAATCTAAGTAAAAAAAACTCCATATAGTACACGGCCTGGTTTTGAACCCAGGGCCTATCGATCAGCAGTAGCGCTTGCAACCGCTCAAACAACCTGGCAGTCATTGAATTTTAAACATATTACGTTTTATTAACGTCGTATGATGATTATTTTGTATGTAGTGCCGCTGCATTCATTCTAAGGTCGACGGATTGATCACGTCATACTTTATATCACGCTTTGCTTCATGAAACAAACCTGTAGCGGTAGTAGTAAGCGTTTGTACGCAGTAATACTAGTCTCTTTCAGACATAATGCCGTTACAAGGAAACCTTCACGGTGATTGGCGCATTGTTCGCACCGCATTAACTGTATTGTTTGCGAAATAATCATAACGACGGCTTATTACCCTCCCGGGCGGGCGGGGTCGCTCGGCTAACTAAACATGGAGGCGGCTTTCCAAAAATATCGTTCAACGAATTACCGTTGACTGTCACAGTGATTGACATCCCAGGTTGCGAAAATGTAGATAAGTTTTGTTAAAGTATACCCAATTTACTAAACTTTGAAGTTCTATAAAAATATTAGTACTTTTTCTTATAACCAATATCACAGTACACTATGATTTCTTAAATAGAATACTAAAACGATGGCAGTATCTAGTGATATTTTGAGTGATGGGTTAATTTTAACAAGTTTCGAATATAATAAAAAAGTATTTTTCCATATAATGGCGCCGTCTGCCCACTTGACTCGCTTTGTCGCTTCCCGATGGGTAATTTTCCCTATTGTCAGTAGCAAGAAAATCTTCATACACTGACATTGGTCTACTAGAGACGTCTTACAGTAAGTCTGTTTTATTATCTAATATATAAATATTTAAAGCTTAGATGCAATTTTTAAAACTTTAAAACAATAATTACTCTCTTGTTGGTCGAGTGATTGCGAGCGCAGCTAACGATCGAGATGTCCTGGGTTGAAGTCACGTGTCGGGCACTATTGGATTTTTTTATTAGAATTTCTAGTTGAAATTTCTCGCAGTAGCTCGGAGTCTGGATTTGTGTCCGGTGTATGACAATGGACTCACCACCTATTCCGTGATGGGACGTGAATGTAACTGGTAAAACATGGGAGTATCCTACACTCCTCTGCCTACCTCTTCGGGGATTAAGGTCATAAGAGAATAAATAATGTTTGTTTACTACCTCTCGTCTTCAGGGTAACGTATTTTTATAGTGCAGCTATTTCCAGTATTAAATCATTAAAATTTTAATTACAACAAAATGCATCCGTAAAATGACCCATATTCCCTATTCGTAGTCGCGTCTGATTGACGTGTCCGGAGATCCAAGGGCTGGCACATTTTCTGGACGAGCGTTATGTTTTCCGAGGAAATGTAGCTATCCTTCTATGAATTTTATCTCTTGCGAGACAGCGATCTTCACCTTATTTTGGCTCAGATTGATGCATTGCTACTTTACTGTACAGTTATCACAGATATTTTGTAGTTTAGCAAAGTGTAGTTTAGTAAAGTAAGTGGAACCCGGGTTCAAACCCATTATTATCTCGTACTAGCAATGTTCCTTTCCGGTCAAAAACTTGTGATGACTAAACAACTTAAACACACGTCGGAATTAAATTGAGTGTGTTCAATGCACTGTTACTTGTGATAACACAAATGTCCTTACATTAGAAAAGGATGATATAAGATACATAACTATTAATGAGATAAGTATCTAATTTTTACGAATACAAATGCCGTGTCCGTCCATCTGGGTTCATTTATGGATATTAACTAGCGAGCGCTTAACATCATGTTGGTCTTGCGCTACTTGTAAAACAGTCTTGGTGTAGTTATATTACGCAAACAATGTTCTACATATACAAAGATAAGAAATATGCAGCTATAAAACCATCAGCCAAAGCATATCCAGTTCCGGCAACGTCACTGACTCGACACAAGTTCAGCTACAGCATGTTCCAATATGTGTTTACAAGGGGTGCCTTCTTATAATTCTCCGTCGATAATTTAATCCCCCTCTTTTCCTCAATGCCTGCCAATTGTATATACGCTGTGCTGTTTTGACATGTCATTTTCTATTTTTCCCTCCGATTCTAGCAATTTATTAGATTCATAATAAGTTTTCTAACAAATGTCTCGGAATTGCATATTGTGCAGACGAATAACATGGACAAATTACTTGGTAATTGCCTAAATACGGAATACATAAAAATGAAGTTATAAGTGAGGGTATGTATTGTTGACAGATGGTAATTTAACTCATTAATTTATAGGAAAATTCATGACGAAACATTCAATATTAATTGTGTCGACAAACAATAAAAAAATAGTAATTACGCTCCGCTAAAGACATTTAAACGAGAGTAAAATCCATTTGCATGCTACAAATTTTTATTTTCTTATTGTGAATAAACTTGTTATAGAATAGAATAATTTAGTTACTGGTCGACGAAAGAACGAGGCTTTTTTCCAAGGAAGAGAGAAATGTTTTTCATTCCTCATTGAATTACGCGCGCCTCACAATATTTCTATTACATTTTTTTGTATTTTTATTGTGCCTCGGCACGTGCTTGCCGGTCTTTTATCTGATTATTTGATTTTATTTAAGTGGTTGTCGCGCAGACGTATATTTATTAACGATTTGTTTGAAATACTTGAACAATGTTTTTTTACGTTTATTTCTTTAAAACTTAAGTTATTTTGAATAACGGTGCATTCACGCATGGCTGTAATCTTTTCACTTTTTACGGTTTATACTTTAAATTCATACCAGGCAGCAACACGGTCTAGGGCGGATGCAGAGACTTTAGCGATCAATAAACAGGTAGGATTTAATATTAACTTGTGAATTATCTAATATTAACTTAACAAACATAAAAATTTTACGTTTTATGAATTCCAGGGATATTTACATATTCTAGTTAAAATTTTACATCGTCGCAGTTATAGTCTCACGAGCGAAGTCAGCAAATACACCAAGATATTACGCGTTCCCAGGAATTTCTCACAGTTAGCATCACCGTTGTGTCAAAATATAAGGTAGGATCATTTTTATTCTTAATTTATTAAAAATAAATAAAAATAATAGTTATTCCATAATGGGAGCACCACAACCTATTCCATAATGGGACGTAAACGTAACTGGTGGATTATGGAAATGTAGCTACTACACTCATCTGCTTACCTGCCTGCCTAATATTTGTTACTTTTATCAAATAATGTTTATACAAACTGTCTAGAAACACCAAAATATAATTTCACTGGCTCCACGTCCCGTTTCCCATATGGCTCTCTAGTAGTTTATTTCTGTTAGAGCCGGCAATGTGCTTTAATTAAAACGACATAAATATTTTGATTTTGTAGCTATTTTCAATTGTTTTTAACAAAAACTATCTCGTTGGAATGGGTTCATTTTGTTAACGTCAATACGTGTTATTTACTGTTCAGTGATTTAATTTAAAAGTTTGATGAAGCTGCTACCTTGTTATATACATACATTAGTTAACAAAGTAGTTAACCGCAGACAAATAGACCGACTGTTTATATGCTAATGTTTAATTTTTCGTATCGATCTTGGCGATGTTCTCAGTAGAATTAAAATCTAATTTAGTTTTTTGTGTGGTATCTGATTAAAGGTTAGTTATGGGTGTCAGTAATTATACACTAGTCTTTATTCTGGTGTCCATGGCTCCTACGGTAAGAGCAATATATGCTGGGTGCCAATGTACGAGTACATACAGTTTAAATGCAACATCACGCGTGTATTCTCCGAAGAGGTAGACAGAGAAGTATAATACAC
>DVPD01000248.1:0-12667 GCA_018237605.1 Apyrrothrix (Melanopyge) sp. n. Burns01
GTGTAATTCAATTCTTATTTCCGTTATTTCTAGTAAGTATTTATATTTCATTGAAATCGATATTTGACGTTGTGTTTCCAAATATGAAATGGTATCGGCTGGTGTCGGTTTACTGTCCACGTTTACGTGATATATTTGTTGTACTAAATCACCTCAATATTGCACTTATAATGAAGCTAGCACTTGATTGAATCTATTGTCAATCGAAGATTCAAATGTAATGTCACGTCCTAGTTCGCAACGCGAACGCCTCGAGCGATGAGATGTAGATTGTCTGAGCCCAACACGTGATATAGACTTTTATTACATTTACTAGGAAATGTGTATCTGCTACATATGTACGTTAAATAAAGTTGTCTAACGAGAAAAAAATCTGTAAATGACTTGCATTGATGCATTTGAATAAAAAACAGTAGTTTTGGAATGGTTTTCTGATTGTAGATTGTATGTTCTCTTATTACTTCAAGACTGAAATATTGTCCAAATTTCACGTGGTAACTTATTATAGTAGGTTAATATTAGATAGGATTTATTTTTACAGCGTAAAAATCTCTCATTTATTGGAAATCACGTGAAGTAATAGCGGCAAGTGTATGCTAAAACTTTAATTACGATTGAAATGGAGATAATATTGAATTTATTGAAGCGAGAAGTTTATTTGAGATCGTTTGTTTTGTGCAAATGGACCAGGTTTTAAGGTACGTTATGCCCTAATTATAAGTTCGTTGCTTCGTTCGTCGTTTGTTTTTGCTCATTATGGTTAGACTTGCTGACACAGACAAATTACTTGGACAGCGCTCGCCTAACATTTGATAGTGAGATTTTCCTATCAGGCTGGTTACCACCCTCCAACAAATACCTAGCATCCAGTTTTACTCGTGAATGTTACTTACCTATGGGCTAGAACACAAAATCCGACTTCAACTTATTTTGTCTGTACAACCATTTCTATAAATGTGCTTTTCGTATGAGCTGTTCAATAACATGCCATCGTCACATTTGTGCACTATTCGCTTAAGAAGAAAGTTTCACGAGCATCTACTCAAAATAATCCTAGAACGTACAGCTCAAGCACGTTACCACGGACATATACTCGTATGTATACGGGCAACAATAGATTGAACTTCCGTTTGAGGTATTTCCACTATAACGTAACAACACGCCAATAATCCGCGAAAAGGTAGGCAGAGGAGTGTAGTCCATTATCACGTTTCACCTGTTACGTTAATGGTAACTATTATAACGATATTTACTATGGAATAGATGGTAAGCCTATTACCATACACTGGGCACAAATCTAGACTCGGAGCCACTAGTAGAAATTTTAAATAGAAATTCCTAGTTAGAAAACTCCAATAATACCCGATCCGAGATTTGAATCCAAGTCCTCTCCATCGACAATCGCGCTTGCAACCTCTGGACTAATGAGGCAGTCAAAATTCCTTTTTATATTCTTTCAATATACCTATGTGTTTAATTCTTTCTAAAGCGTTCTGGATTATTATCAATTTATTTCCAACTTTTCCCATTACATAGCGTGACAGTTTGTTTGCTATGCCTTTTCAATATAAGGGTTGAACAAACATCCTCATGTATGCGCGACAAAATCCTGGTCGACTATCCACCAATCAAATTACGTCGCAGAGTTTGGCAAGTTGCCTGCTTAATCCAAGTCTAGCATATCAACTTGACTAGTCTGGCGGTTATCTTATGCTAATCTTTCATAAGTGATGTAACTATATCGTGAGACGTGTTGGCACTGTTGTATTCCCACCTTAATATGAAGGATAGACAAACACATAAGTTAGTATGTACGGCTAGGAATGCGTTTGTAATTGAACTTAAAAATTACGTTAGTCCAATTTTCAGTTAGTTCCTTTTTGCTTGAACTGTCTACATCAACAAAATCGAATTCTTTGTGGTTCTATTGTTACTTACGGATCGACTCTTGGAATGACGGACCATTGCTACCATTCTAACCTAGTGAGGAGCGACAGATATCACATACCTCAAAGAACATTCCGATATTTTTCTTCAACTCCTACTCCCAAGCTACTCCTTACAATACCACAACTTTGTAAAGTCAATGAGTGCCATTTACGATGTCTAAACTGTATGAATAATCTGGTAAGGTAAAGTACATATGAATGAAGATATTGTTCAGTATCAGAAGTTTTCATACAGTTTTCCTTTATTTAAAACAAAAAAAACGATTAAATGAGCTTTCTTTCCTCCTCAATACAGAAGAGCGAACATAATACCTATCTCTGTTACAATGGCAATCTGGCTACCCAAGCTTCCAAACCGAATTTACTGAGTTTAGTTTGGCGTGCTGCCTACGTAATCAGGGTTTAACATTTAACTCTACTCTCAGTTCACGTAACCCACATAGACTCCGCATATAAAGATTGCACTGTATGTACCAACGCGTGTTACAAAGTTTACTTGCAATTATGCAGCTTTCCATTTTGTTAAATGACTATTTTCATATTATAGAAACTTCATATGACACTGAAAGTTGGCGCCATACGGTCACGCATCTTATATTTACAATAATGGTATAATTTCCATCGTGTTTACTACACTAAATAAATATAATATATAGTCTCTATAATAACACTTAATAAATATTATTACGTCTAAATAAATTTTTCCGGCATTCTAACCATATGTTTGTTAAGCAAAAATGTCATACGAATGCAATCCATGCAACATTTTAGAAATATTTTGATGCGGACTGGGCTGAAGGAATTGCTTTTCAACCGTAGCATATTCAATATTTATGTGACTTCTTCCCGGTACTGTAACAATAACGTTATTGATCTAATTACACGATCACTACAATTCTATAAACATCTTCCGATTTGCGGTCTAGAGACTTCGTAGTAAGTGAGACTATACGACCATATCATCCAATAGTTGTACACGTTGAGAAGTGTTGAGTATTAAAGTATATTTTTTGGATGTACTATCTTGCTTAATATCGATGTAATTAAAACTACAGTAAGTAAGGTTAATCAAATCAGTCATTATTTTCATCAGATGATTGATCACTTTTTGCAAACGAAAAAAGATTGATGTAATTAATTACTTTAACTGTAATTGCAATATCTGGAAAATATATATTGTGATCGAACTATGAGTAAATTCATGCAGGCGCTGTCTTATCATACCAGACATATCATTGCATGTACGCAGGCGTGAAAATCTAATGTTAGTTAGCCATAGCACCACCAAGATGAAAGCGTGGGCTTATTGCAAGATAATTGCATTTCGCAGTACTGGTTCATTGGGGGAATTTGAACCTTAATGTCTTACGAATACGGTCAGTTTAGCCATGTGTCATGTCGAACCATTGGCAGCTATTGTCATTAACCTAGCAAGTGACGTGACCCAAAAATATTGTGTCGTAATATTCATATTGCTTCGCCAAATGAACCCAGCAATAAACTGTGCTTATAATGTTTCGCTTATTGAAATACAAGATTCAGGGACATGGATTGATAAAAGATAGATGCACCTGTTGTGGGCATATATTCGCTTTACGTATTTTGTATACATACAAATATTCCTATAAAATTTCCAATGGCACACGCTGTTCCGCATTGACTGATTATTACTCTAAATATTGTCATGTAAAAACAGAATCTAGATGTATTTAGGTTGCGTAATGGGTGTAGTGAGTGATCTTGCTACTTCAATATCACTCAGCACGTAAACTATGTACTACATATTAAGTACATCTAATTGAACATTTACTTCAGTAATATATAAATTATAAAAATCCATATGTATTCCCAATAGTTAAAAGAATATTTACAGAACATAATTTTTAGCATCGAATTTAAATTAGCATTTTGAGGTTCCAAAAATATTTTTCACATACTATATGGACGTAAGAAAAAACTCCTGTAATCCACGAAGAGGTAGACAGAGGAGTATACTACACACCCACGTTTCTCCAGTTACATTTATGTCTTACAATGGAATTGGTACAGGCACTGAGCACAAATCCAGACTCCGAGCCATTACTACGCCAGCACCCCTCGATTAGTAGTCGCGCTTGCTACTCCACTCGACCAGCCAAGCAGTCAATTATATAAAATATTAGAATTTTTTTATTAATGTGACATCCAATAAAATATTGTAGGTACCACAATATATGACAGTATTGCACAATTGCAAAGTAGGTACTCGATACTTGAATTACTATTTCTATTTTTATTTCCATGTTTCCTTTCCGTACCAGTACCAGTACCGTCGTGCATGCATGGAGAATGTTTGTAAGGTTAGGTATATTTGTCACTAGGTGCTCTCTACTGCCTCATAAAGTCATATTTATCACAATAAAAGCACCTCATAAAGGTATTTGGCACTAGGTTCCTCTGCCACCTCATAAAGGACCTGGCTTCATGATATAATAATAATAATACTAGGCAAATAATATACATTCAAACATTTTAGTCGAAACCGTATGTACGTTTTTCTACATTATTACTTGCCTACCACCATTGAATACAAACACCAGTATGTTTGTTTGTTCAACGTGTCATTAGTTCTCACAAAACCGACTGAACGACACGTGGTTGGAATGTCAACAAAAACATAATTCCATTAGTGTATATAATGGGTAATTTGTATCTGTCATGCAGTATCATTCCGCGATACTATCTCTTCATTCCATAGCTCTCTATCGGCGATTACAATTTCAAATTAGCACTTTAGCACCATTAGCAATACGCTGCTGGAACGCATTATGCGCATAAGAAACAATAGCGCACACCTTGGTGCACAACTGAACAGTGCTTGAATGGTATTATTTTGTAATTATGTTTTTTGTTCTTAGTCGGAAACCTATTATAGTACTCCTCGTTCAAATTGCCCAAACACCTTGTTATTTCAATTTATGTGTTGTTAAGTGTTTTACTCTTTACATAATACCGGCCAAATGATAGTCGTAAAGTTCTCTTTATTTATGTTCTCAAAATATATGTGTAGTTGAAGTAATTATTTAACATAAGTAAGCGTAAATATAAAAATGTTAGTGAACACGAGCGAAAAGGGGTGCGTGAGTGTAGAAATAAAAAGGCCTTTTTTTGGATTAAATTGCAATTACTTAGTAGAACGGTCATATACACTAAGTTAATCTAGATGGTTTAGTAGAAACATAATTAAGATCTTTGGAAACTTATCAGAGATTTCCGTAAACTTTAAGCAACCAATAGTAATTGTTATTATAATGTCTAAATTCTACGCTTGGAATAAATTCCTACTCCAAAATAAGACCGCAATTTGGTTCTCCCTAATCTGGGTATTCTTTTTTATTTTAAATTAATAAGACTTTTTATATAATGCATATTCAAGAATAATTGGTTATAATATAATTTTACCAGGTTCACGTTCAAGACACGAACGAAAGGATTTATTTATCTTTTTTACACACAACCGTAACAAAGAAGACGACAGCAAACCTTCCAAGAATGTGGCCTCGTTTTCACGACCAAACGTTACACACAATACACTTATCTTTTTCTAAAGTGTGTCATATAACAGTATTTGACGTTCGTCGCAACAACCTGTCATGTTACGTCGATGCGTCTTGCAATTGCGGCCCGCGTGTGCTGTGTGTCATTTTCGGCAATTGAACTGCATGATAAACGTATGCTTTACAGCTGCCAGCTGCAGAATCTAACAAAATGTTTGGTGATAATAATTACAGAAACGTTTTAGTTTGACGCATACTTTCTACCCGCATGCGTCCTCTATTTTTATCTTGCCGTATCTTGGCGTAAATGTGGTGATAATTTCAGTTACGGTCATAAGTGTAAGTGGCTATTGATCGCAGTTAACGCAGACACAAGCCGCACTGATCGAAGGTATGTTTTACTGGACCCGCGGTGAACGCGTCTTGTATATTATGCTAATTTCAGCGTGTCAGCAGATATCTTACGACAGCCTCATTGATGACGTTCTTTTAACTTTCTTTTTTTTGTACCCAGTGTTAATCTACTCACCTCTATTGCCATTTAATAGCTTTTTTGGAACATTTGTTCCAGAACATTTCCCCTAATAAATTTTAAACATCACTTAAGCAAAGTATTTTTCTTTATCTATATTTATATTGATGTAAGCAGTACTTATCCACTCCAGTACTTATCTCTCATACAAATACACTAAAGCCACATACTGCTTTTGGGGTATTAACGAAGTATTTTTAGTAACACGCGATTGGACGTAACAAAGTGTTAGTCCAGTGCAATTCCGTCGCCTCAACTTTCCCATTCAACTTACTAAATCTCTCTAAACACCGAACTTAACAAAACGAAAAGTTATCCTCGATGTAGTTAGGAATTTCGTTTCGATTGTACAACTACGATTGCGGGGCGTTTTCAATTTAAAAGTTGGTGGCGAAAGAACTATCGTGTTAATACTTTTTAATCTTAGACTTATTTCCCACGGAAAGTTATAAAAAGTGCCTCCTGGGATAAATCGTTTGTTGGTCTAATTAGCATTGCATTAATGGCTACTGATTTTGTGATTAACAAATCTTATTCAGATCCCAAATACTTTTGTGCAAAATTCTATGTTTATGTATTTCATCTGACGTACTCCACCTTAAAGTGAAGTTCATAAGCCTATAATAGTGTTCAGCGGCGAATCACAATGCAAAAGTAGCACTGCCTCGTTTTGAGGTACAATCATGCAAATCGTGAGCTCAGTCGCTTTGTACGGAAAGTACGAGTGTCCCATTCCCAATTATGAAGTTTTTGAAAACAGTCAGATTCACTTGTTGTTGGTGTTCATGGAAATATTGTATTTAACGACTGTTTTCGTAATACAGGTTTGGATACTGTTCACGCTTTAATTAACTCTTACTCATAATTCAATAATGTAAATTTTGAAATAGCTGTTTTACTGGTATTTACTTTGTATGTGTATATATGCGTATTTACGAAGTCATCTATTAAATAGCTATAAATAATTTTAATATGCATATATTTAATTTATTCTTGCCCAATAATTTTACTATTAACAAATTAGTTCAGTTTTTTCATTACTTTTGTTGTTATTCTTGCTATCTATTTGCTTGGTAGCCGGTGTTGAGAACGGGAAACGTACAAAGTAAGTAAAGTATGGAAATACAAATCTCAGGCCTTTGTACTGAATTAACTGCTGCTGTATTGTAATTTGTAATCTAAAGGTAGTCCCTTGTACTTGAGTCTACATGCATTGAATCGAACAACGATCGTATTGCGAAATTATCTGGCATATTTATGAACAACCGCAATAATTATTCTGAATTCCATAATATGCATATCCTCGTATGTATGCCTCTATATCAGACGTATATATTTGCAACTGGAAAACATTTTACACGTCCTGTCTAGCATAGATTTTTATTCTTGTAAAATTGGAATATAACTGTCATCGATAGCTTAAAAAATATAATTTGTAATTAGTTTAAATGTTATAAAACCTTGCCAAAACAAGGTCAGTAGGAGCTGACATTATCATATTAACTATAATCTATCACCCATAAATCACGGCCCATTCAGCATTCGCAAGTTGCACAACGAAAAATAACAAAGCGTGCTCGGCGCGCATTTACGTCACGCTTTTGTTATTAATGTCAAACCCTGAGAATAATGAGAACTGGATCGCAACGTGCGATCGCTTCTGGGATCCGTCTACAATAACTGCGTTATGTAGAAGACGAACTGTTTTGACGAACCATTACGCGTTTGCGCGGTATTGTTGCGAAATGGTTATAGCGAGAGTGAAATAGTTTACGATCTTTTGAATGTGTGCAAAGAAAAAAGGATTAAGATTAATAGAATTTGAATATTGCGCTTGTGTAAGCCGACCTTAATATTTCACTGCGTTACGTCACACGCTAAAATAATATTAACGTCAGATAAATGTGGGTTGTTTCCGGCGATGTAACCATCACTTATGATCATTAAATATGAATTGAAAGTTAATTCTTATTGAACGTACATTGTTTACGCATCCATGTAGGCTATCTAATTGGTTTGTTGGAATGAGTTTTGCGTTTTTTTGTTCCTCCTAACGACTACAGTTTAGATAAGATGCTAAAACACTTTTTAACTTGCATTGATCGTCGATGCTATCGAGCTCAGAATGGTCTGCTCACTTGTTTCAAGATATAACAGAACATATTTCTTATATGTCAATGTCAGATAATGGTTAATTTTCTAACGTGACTGTTATATGCCTCGATTGTAAACAATGAGTATTTGTCATACGAAAAGATTGAACTATGTAGAGAAAAAACTGTTATATAATATTATAAAATATTTATGTAGATAATGTTTGTACTACGTTTCTATGTATGTGTTTGTAATAACTATGATACAACGCTATACTTATAATTAAATGTACATACTAATATAGTATATTATGTATAATACGTTACCCGAGTTTGTATGGGATTATTTGTAATATTATATATCGGCGTTTATTATATAATGATCAAAATTCCTTGCACAGGAACACAGTACAGTACAGTCCAGTACAGGAACCGAACGTAACCGGAAAATACCGTATAGTTATTTCGTGTTCAGCAGTTAATCAATTAACTTTTAACGAGATGTTAAAGTTGGTTACGAAATCATTAAAACAAAGAAAGACTGTCAGCGACCGTAAACAAACAATCGGTTAATGGAATTTAGCGAAAAAATAAAACAGCTGAACTGATTAAAGATTGCAACGCTCATTTTACGCTCCGATAAATGCAATTACGCTAGGTATCTAGGAAGAGGGCTGGTCGCTCTCGTTTGCTTTTTAAATGTTAGTTCTAATTTTGAATTTTATTCACTTGTTAGGAATTATGTCAACGAGGTGTCGTTTGCTGTGAAAATCGTAATAAGTCTGTACGTGCAGCAGATTAAACGTCCGTGACCGTTATAATACCTTATAAATATAATGTATTATAGTAACATGAAACACAAAATTAAATATGTATTGTATTAAAATAACAACTAAATATTTTTCGGTAGTTTTTTTCAATAGTAGCGAAAATCATGCTTTTTTTTCATGAAATTGCGTGGACCCTAAACGGGATTTCTAAAGACTAAGAACACGTTTAAATTTATCAACGCATGGCGTACAAGGCATGCAGCTTGCCGCATGCCGCACAAAAGTCAATCGGAAACCGCACTGCGGAATAAAACCCGCGTTAAAGTTTATATATTTGTAATATCACGTTAGATCCAGTTGGGTTTTTATTAACATCTACAATTCGCGTCGCTCCCAATCTTGCGATTGATTCGCGAAACAACCCACATAAAAAGTGTCGCTTCAGAGATCGTTTATTATTTTTCTAGAACGATATCTGTACATGTTTTTTTAGTCAATGAACTATAATACCATTATGTTAAAAACATTTCCTAAATATCAACCTTACTTAAAAAGTGATGGTATTAACATTATTTATAACATAAATAATTTCAAACCAAAATTAATGGTACTTCATGATTGTCGTCAATTTTATAGTGCGTCAGACTTTGTTATGTACTGAAATATATTCACAATAGTCCCAAAGCAAGTGTACCGGTGGGACTAGTCGGTCTACTTGCTGAGAGGTACAACCCTCCGAATCTTCAACTGCCATTCAATTTGAAGAGCCTTTAAAATAATGTTTCAATTCAAACAGAAACCACCTTTGTTTCTGAATGTTCAAAATAATATAACAGTAGACACGAAATCATGTATTATCTTCTACCTTTAGGTAGCTATCCGCTTGTGAGAAAAATCCATTGTTGAACACGCGTGTCTTCATTAAAACTTGGCAGTTTGAGTTAAAGAAGATAGTCAAAGAATACAACAAGATGACATATGTTAATTATCGATTCAATTTTGTACTAGTTGCTGATTGTTAATTTACAATGTTCTAGCACTACCTCATGTCGTCGCTTAGCTTTGTACTGCTACAGTTACTGAGCTTTTCACTATTTCATCTTAAATCGGAATAGCAATCACTTAAGCAATTTACAAATTCATTGAATTACAAGAATACCGTTAAACTTCAAGCACGCCTTAAGTTTTTGGAATCTAGCGACGGTTTTACGTTGACCTTGCGGTACTTACCCACTTACATTTAGGTCATTCAAGAATTCCGTCCTTTGGTGCGAAAAACGAAACGTTTTTACGAGCTTAATCTGAACGTCAATGACATTTGCCTAAATCTTATAATCTAAGTATCCCAGTAACGAACTTGTTTTTAGCAATGCATGCAACTATTTATTAGCGGATTTTATTGTTTTCAATTTAATATTATATGTAGATCAATTTGTATTTAATGTTAGGATGCAAATAAAATCTGAATTTATTTATTTTTTCCTAATTTTTTTGTCGACCATACTTCTAAGCAATTCACATTTAAAAGAAATGAGGAATAAATTCTATCTTATCTTTATCGCGCTGTTTGTATGCGTTGTTAGACAAAATGTCCGTTCTTTATTTAGTACCGACACGTGCTTGCGGAGTCGTGATGTCTAGTTTAGTAGCAATCCGAGAAACTTTTTTTGCTCTGTAATTCTAGGTTAGGGAAAGTAGGGACTCTGTGTAAGATAAACAGTTTGGTTTTGCATTTGTTTCTGTTAATGTCGATCGAATGTGAAATTTGCAATTCAAATAGAGACTAGAAGATACTAAAAGACTATAGCTAAGTTTACAAAAGGACTTTTTTATATTACTTCCTGCTATTTTTTAGCACTACCCGTGCACTTGGGTATACTTGAGCGGCGAGGTTTTAAAACATTGTGATGAATTTCGGCACCAAAATGACTTGCCCTAAATTCGTGCTCTGAAATAACTGTTAATATTTTTTTACTTACTTAAAATATGAAATTCACAATTGATCTTGAATTCGCAATTTATTTTGAAGTGGTCGTACTTTATAAATAAAATCGTAACCATATACATTTTCTTGTAACCAAATAAAACTTTTCTTTCTGCGTTGATTTTTCACAATACACAGTTTATCATTGCGTTCACTACCTGACAGCAAACAAGTTTGAGCTAAATTAAGATGAATGGGATGGTAAAACAGAATCCTAGCTCGTTTTCCGCATTCTTAAAAAATCATGGATAAATTTCCTTTCACACATCATTGAAAAGATGAGGAGTCATTATGAAGTATTATTGGGTGTTTCAAATTTTTTCGTCGTTTAAAAAATATAATACATTTTAAGTTAAATGGCTTCATACTGAAAACGGGATCTACGAAAGCAGATGACTGGAGTTGTTGAGTGCCCTCTGCTGTACAAGAGGAACATTACACCGTTGAACCTGCGGCTAAATGGACTTTTTATTGGCAATTTTTATCCGTGAAACAGCACTGTGCACTGCCTCGGAAACATCTGGAGTACCATCCAGTCGAGTTAACAAAAGTGCCACAATATAGTATAATTTTCCTGTTCCGTTAAGTGATATTAACGTACTGTAATGTTACTGGTTGTTCCAATATCGCTATTGTTCGTAATTTTTACTTAATCGAATTACTATTTGTAATTATCTATTATACTGCGTTTCTCGGATTCCGATTTCAAATCCTCAGTCTCAGTGTAGCGTAGTGTTTTAAAATTATTATTTAGCTATTCAGGTAAACTATTCAATGTTACTTTTTTCCTAAGACTTTTTTGCCGAGTAAATTTTATCCCATTTTTTGGGCTTGCTACGTACAAATTATTTGGATACGGTTGGTTAACTTACGACTGTTATATAGATAACTACCGAGCCTATCTTCATATGAATTCGTTATTTTGTAATAACTATCGGGTAACATAATTAGCTCATGTGTTAAATAAATTCCACCAGTATTTATATAGAAACCTAAGCCCAGAACCCACGTAGTGCAGGAGGTACGTCGAGTAGCATCGAAGCAATTTACTTTCCATCACAAACCAATCATCGTCGGCGGCGCTCCTTCCTGCTACAAATACCGATTCCATGTTTAACGCGGATATTTATTATTAGAATATAGATTGAAGAACGTAGGAAAAAGAAGAAAGATTGAAGGAAAATTTTAATCGCTTCGTGGAATAACACAATTACTATTCCGTGCTACGGATATGTGTATCAACGTTTTATTTATTACAACTGCACTTCTTTTATTTAAACTTCTATAGTTATTCGAATTATCTTCAATCAATGAAGAATGATACTATCACATAACCAAACTTATATCCAAAGATATCGTAAATTGAGCCTGGGTACTTTTTGATGTCATTACGTATGGAGTAAGCGGTACAAATCTCGACAACGTGGAACACCAAACGTTGAATGCACGAGTCGTGGCCAGGTGCACGAGATGCTGGTACTGACACTAACTTGAACAGTCACGACGACTGCATCTGAGGTGGTGTTACGCACGTGCGACATATTCGCTTCACATTTTGACATTTATTTTGCCGTGATTTGGCAGCGATGCGTGCGTTTTCTCAACACATTCCACAAACCGTATCACAATGTGTCTAACCAAACTATATGGCAGTCCACTTTGGGCAGTGTTTGAAACAATGTAACGTCTTTTGCTAAATATATAACACACTAAGTTATATTGAATACTATAATATATAAGGCGCCTAAACTAATCTATTATAGTATTCAATATAACTTAGTGTGTTATATATTTAGCAAAAGA
>DVPD01000249.1:0-12666 GCA_018237605.1 Apyrrothrix (Melanopyge) sp. n. Burns01
GTAACCGTAACTAGTGAAACGTGGGAGTGTACTACACTCCTCTGCTTACCTCTTCGGGGATTACAAGCATGATATTACGTATCGTACTTATGTAATGTTATGTATAAGTCTAATAGTTTTATTTTAACTAACTCTCAAATGTCAGGCTCTCACTAATTTATCGTTAACCGACTGACAACGCTACGTAGGTAGATGATGACTATCGTATAAAAATAAACCTGCTGTCTTATATATTTTTGGATTTGTTTGTCATAAGAGTCAAATATGCCACGAATACTTTATTATACCTGTACTGTTACACAAATATATATGTTATATATTTCTCTAATAGATATTTATGATACAAAAGATTGAAAACGTATAGATCTGTAAAGTCAGAAATCAACCACAATATTTCTTAAATATTCACACATTATGACTTACGTACAAGATAGTGTTTTAAGTCATACACAGTTCTAAATATAGATACACTAAATGATTCTTTTAAGTTTAAAAAGAATCAGCCTGAAAATCGCCATCTTGGCCATACGACTTTATTTTTTCGCCATGACGATGACGCGTTTAATTTGTACCAGCACAGATAAAAAAGCGCGATATGTGTCAAAATGATTCAGCCGATGGATTCGAGTGGTGTAAATTGTGGTAAGTCGCCGCAGCAAACACAAATGTAAACATAACTTACATAAAGCTTGACCCAGAACTTGAGAGAAAGGTCTAGGTGCCCCCTCCTACTCACTCTTTGCAGCGAATAAGCTGCTTGCATCTCAAGTTTATGGCACTACGTAGTCGTCGTCGCATAAATACGACTAGGAGAGGATAGAAACTGTTTGCTGTACTGAAATTATATTTTTTTTCATATATAACTTTAAGGTATTCGATTTTATGAATACCTATGTATTCAATTGTGGTAATGTTGCTAAATATTACTTACAAAAAGTATCGTCATCATCATCGGCTTATTGCAGTCTGCTGCTGGACATAGGCCATACCTGAGGGTTTATGCCCATATAAAAGTATACAAAAAGTATATTAACACCTTCTTTTCAAGTACATAATAGGCTTTTTATTAAATGATTTTCATCATACCATAACTAAAATATCATAAAAATTTAGTTCAGATAAAAATATACAAGTTGGTTATGAAGTACTGCCTAAGTAATTAAATAAAATACTGTAAATGTCTGGTCTCGTGTTAATAAGGATGCATAAATCAGAATGTATTCAAACCTAATATCGAAAATAATAACAGACAGAAACGAAAAAAAACTAACTGCTGTTCAGAAATGTTCAGATAGACAATAATAATCTGAATAACAAAAACATAATCTTAATACTGTATATTTTTTTCTGCATTTAAGAGACTCAAGTGTACACTTGAGTCTGCGACTCAGAGCGCCTCAAAAAGCATAGTTTATTTCTACCCATATAAAACCTATCGTTCAACAGAACTATTAATGCTTATACAATTCGTACTTTGATTCATATACAATACCGTTTTATTTATTTTATCAGTTCGTTAACACAGATAATAAACTGTAGCCCTGTGTACGGGTTGATGCGAGAAAGTTGGCCCTACTGCTTTCGCTTCACGGCCTAGTTGCACGCGCTAACCGCGTGCGGAGATGCCACGATTGCCGTCAGTGCAACTAGTTACAGTATTAAGTTTCTTATGACAGCGATACTCGATCAAGTTTATAGTACAATTTGTATGAATCTCAAGTCTTGATCCAATAAATCTGGCCGTTTATGGATAAGAAGTTCACTTAAGGAGCAAATTCATATAGAATTATGTCTACTTGGCCAAGTTTCATAAACGTGTGTTTGCGGCCAGTACTGTCAGTTCATCAGTTCAATAAATTTTCTGTTGATGATATTTTAGCATAGCTCATAATGATATCTTGTTTTTTAATCTGGAGAGTATCACATGAAAATATTGAAAAAGTATCTTCATCCATCCTTAAATAGTTATGATAATTTTTCTCTTTTTTCGAACAAATTTTAGATTTTTTGATCATATTTATTTTTCATTTCATAAACATGTATATTCTTTTCGTAGTATTTCTGTATAAGAATGCAATTATATTTAGGTGTTGGGAACAGTGAATACATTTTAGAACATCAAAATAAGGTAGCGTAATCACTATAATTTAACTTTTAGATGTCATAATTATCATATTTAAAATCTGTGTTTGACGTTTTGTATCGTTTGAGTTTTGTAGAGTTTGTAATTTGTTATGTAGCTAATCACTGGAGCTTTCAAATTGTATACAACAACATCCGAACTTCAATATAAGGTTAAAACAAGAACATCACGTCTATAATCCCCGAAGAGGTAGGCAGAGGACTATGTAATAGGTGGTGACTCTATAGCATACACCGGCTGCAAATCAAACTTTGTTATAATTTAATAAATATTTAAATATCAAGTGGAGTTCTTTATGCATGTTAACAAAGTTACGATGGGTTACAACTTGTTCCTTATGGCAAAACCTCTGAAACTGGTTTCAGTTGCACAGGATTTTCTTGAACTCTATACTTCTTCCAGTAAACAAATTGATAACCTGGTAAAGAGTAAAACTCGCAATCTAATATTTATTACAGGCGCATTATGCGTGGTTAGTTGCTTAGGGGCATTTGAACATTAAATAATCGAAGCCAATATCGCGTTGTGAGTTATGTAAGAAGTTCCTTTTACGCTTTTCTTAGCCCGTGGTCATAAAACTGAGTGCTATGTGCAACTAATGATTTTTTTATTAATTTCAATTTTCAAAATTTTTTGTACCGAAAAGAACTTAACGTATCGGCGACATCTAGTGAGTAACTTAAGAACTTATTAGAGTATGAATAAAATCCTTAAATATAAGATGATTGGTTTTAAATGGAAAACATAAAATTTATTGATATGCTTAATTTTTGGTTGAAATTTCAATAAAATCGCCTTTTATATATGTATTTTATTACAAATTATATTTTACTACAGCAACATCCGAAACGATACAAATTTAGCTTTTATAAAGCTGGCCACACAAACCAGGTCAACCAAGGAAGTGCAGGGAGATCGCTCTACAAATATATTATTCCTGGTTGATTTTAATCAATGAAATGCAACAAAGAAAATCGAATACCGTCATCCCAAAGATGATAACGAGATGAGAAAGTGTGATGTTTGATACAAGTGCAAGTGTAGCAGGGAGGACAGGGAAAGAAGCAGGTGTGAACGAAATCGAGAATACCGCATAGACTTTTCTTTACAGAATTTCATTTGTGTGCTTTTTAATTATTTAATCTCATTAAACGTGTTTTAGTGGCTCGAAGAAGGAATCAGCTGGAGTTATCTTTGCGTATTTTCTTGAAAAAGGTAGTGATAACATTTGACCCACTTACGACGCCTTGTAGGTTGACCTATCCAATGCGTTTGCGGACTGGGCGCGATGTTATTTTTAGTTCACAGCTTTGCAGATAATTAAATATTTATAGATGCTGTTCGCGACTCAAATATATGCATCGAGTCAGAAACAAAACTACGACAGCATTGACGCGAAAATGGTAAGTTCTTTATCTGATTTCGTTTAAGATAACATCTTTGTATAAATAGCCAAAGCATTATAGATATTACCTGATATTTATAAACAGGAAAAGCCGCTGCAATATTTTCTTGCGTGTACATTTTTAAAGCTTGTTACTTAAACTTTCATATTTTATTTAAATGCGAATTCCAAATAAAATTGAAATAGATTTGATACTTTTGAAATAGGTATACGTAGTTTAACAACGGCAATATTCTCTTGACTAGAAAGATGTTACTATGGGTTTCAGTTTATTATCAAATTTTCCTTTAATTAAATTAATTTAGATTTTTGTAAAAAAGTCAAAGAAGTACAATAGTTTGTTATCAATATTGGACATACAATACATGCGTTTAATTCGTCAATTTAGTTATCAATCATGTAATGTCTGCTTATTCACCAACTTCCTTTAAGCCAAGTTACATTTATTTCATAAATCATATAGTTTCCTATATAAATTATACTATACATATCTTTAAATGATTTTATCTAAGTGAACATTAAGACACATGAAAACTTTGCTAATGAAATTGGCCACAATGCATGAAAATGAAACTCCTAAATAAGTCAAGCTTGCCGGTTTATCTTAAAAGTACACAGCCTCAGTATTACATTTTTGAGTCTACAATTACTTGTATGATATGAAAACATGCTGTTTGAAAATTTACAATAAAGTATTTAAAATCTGATTTCAGTTAGCTTTGTCTGTCTGGAACCTGTAACAGAGAAATGATTATATCTTCCTTCTTTTCTTGAGTCCTCCGGTATATTAGTCAATGGTTGTCTATTTCTAAGAATTTCTTTGTTAATAAAATTATTTCCTATTTATCATTCTATTTGAGATGTTTTCTATGCACTGTAAATCCTTGTTAGTGGTACCTAATGTGTACCTAAACTATCTAAAAACTAAGGCTATTACCTGGCCATAACCTGTAAATTTACTATAGTACAGTGATACTGAGTAC
Organism: Apyrrothrix (Melanopyge) sp. n. Burns01; assembly: GCA_018237605.1. NCBI lineage: Eukaryota > Metazoa > Arthropoda > Insecta > Lepidoptera > Hesperiidae > Apyrrothrix > Apyrrothrix (Melanopyge) sp. n. Burns01. The sequence goes on from DVPD01000249.1 coordinate 4,532, forward strand.
AAACTTACCATATATTACAAACTCCAGCACATAGTCTATGGAATTCTTTGGTCTATACTCTATAGTCTTTGGAATTCAAGAAATGTTTCATCATTATACAACTATATTTACTGTTAAATATTGGTAACTATTGGTCTAACTTATTATGTTCTTTGAAATAGCCTGACCAATTTCAGTTATATTTGAGATCTTCGTTTTGACTACCCACCGGTTGCAACAAAGTCCCACCAAAGGCTGATAGACATATTAATATATAATCACAGACCATACCCAATACATGTTTCTTGAAAGCAAATATTACATCTGTTTACTTTGATTATTTATAGTACAGATGTGTAGGCATTTTAAAAACAATGGTTCAAGTAAAGCAATTAGTAATAATTGTTGTTTTTGGCTTGTAACAGTTGATTACAACTTTAGTCTCGGTGGGAGCCATTTATTTATTTTACTTTAATTAAAATAACATTGACCAATTACATAATTAAAGAAAGGCTGACATGACATGTACACTTCACGCTTACAGAACTTCAGATATTCTGACAATATTGTCTTCCATTCATCCACAAGCAAGTCTTGCTTAGGCATTTTAGGTGACAACTTTTATAGTTTGTTCTAAGTGTTTATTGTGATAACAAAGCTTACTACAAACTATTTGGCTTCAATCTCCACCTATGCCAAATTGCATGTCATAAATGCATTATAGACTTGTTTATATGTAAAGTTATAATTATTTTGTTTTAGATGGATCAACCAATTTACAGCTGGTCAGATAAATTACTACAGAGAAACGCCAAGACAGGCATAGTGTAAATACAGATAATTCATTTTACATTAACTAACTTCCTTTGAGGGATCAATTTAAAAATAGTATAAAAACAAATCTCCCATGTAGATAATTTTTAAGATTAAACTTTTGGAACTAGAAATGAGATGTGCCATACTGATTCTACTATATAACAATAAAATCGGAAATAGGCATATCAAGGACAATGGAGTTTAAATCAAAATGTTTCTATACACAATAGAAAATTACAGCATGGTTACTTAGTGCTTGTTGATGACAATATATTGGAATGATGTGTTAAAAGTACTTGCCCATGATGTCACTTTAGGGAGTGCAAAGCTGAGTACGGAGTTGGGCCTATGCCCTGAAGCCGGGGTCACTCGGCAGTGATGAAGAAGCAAAATGTACGCACTCTATCGTTAATTGTGTGCACATTTACATATTTGCTCATTGGTGCGGCAGTTTTTGACGCGCTCGAGTCGAAAACTGAGAGAAATAGATTTGAAGTTCTTCAAGGTATAGTATGAAACAAAGATTCACCTGTACATAAAGTTGAAATCAGTGGTCTGTCCATGTGACTGCTTTCTTGATTGATTGGTTGCTAGCGCGACTGCCGATCAAGAGGTACTGGTTTCGATCTCTGGGTCGGGAAAAGTATCATTAGGATTTTCTAACGTGAAATTCTCGGTGGTAGTACAGGCCGGATTTATACACGGCGGGTAGCAATAGGCACATCCTCTATTGCATTGTGGGTAACCACTGCTGAATTGTGTGAGGGCCACACTCCTCTATCTACTCCTTCGGGGGAATACAGCCGCGGTGTTATGTTGTCTGTCTGATTTCCAAATCAAGACCTTTTAGTGAGGTCCTAATTCATGGATTTTTAAACACCATTAACTATTCTTTATATTTTTGTGTGTTTTGTTCTATGGTAGCACCACCCAAAGGGCAAACCCAAAGACAGATTTATAATTTAGATACTGTTCTCATGTAGCTCATTGATAGTAGAACATACAAATGATCACTAAGTCGCGGCTTGGGTTATTTGCTATGTATAAGTATGTTATCATAATATTTTTGCCTACAAAATCATTTAATATCACATTTCTAATTTAATAGCAGTTATGTTCACTTTACAGCTATAGAGGGCATGATAGTAAGAAAATACAATATATCAGAGGAAGACTTCCGGATAATGGAGACTGTGGTACTCAAATCTGAGCCGCACAAGGCTGGTCAGCAGTGGAAATTCACTGGCGCTTTTTACTACGCCACTACTGTGCTGACTACTATTGGTGAGTTAAATTTCTGACCTTAGGATTGCATTTCTCAAAGGTATGTGTATCTTAAAGTATTTATACTGCCATTTTTTTGACAATAATTGTTCCAAAGTAGTTTTATTTTGTAACACAAGTGTTTTAAAGTTTACACACTTGGCTGAAGTACATGAATAATTTAATGTATTAAATGTTGCATATAATTGTCTTTAATTATGTCATGCACTGATTACAAGTTAAAAAGTACCATTTTTCTATCATAGTACAATCAAAAATCTCATTTTGTTCATCATCTTTCTACAGGGTATGGCCATTCAACACCAGCAACGATAGGGGGGAAGCTATTCACCATGTTCTATGCCATCGTTGGAATACCACTAGGACTTATTATGTTCCAGAGCATTGGTGAACGGGTGAACCGACTTAGTAGGTGAGGGCAATTATTTAAAAAAATACCAGCTTTAAATTTTATAGATGATATATTGCAGGTTCTTAAGAGTAGCCTCAGTCAAATAGAAACTCATTTTCGTAATTAAACAACCGATATATAATTTTATGTATCACACCACTGTGTCAAGACTTTCTAATCACATTATACTTTAAACTTCTCCAGTGTGATAATAACATCAATTAAACAAGCGATGAATTGCAAACAAACCAACGCATCAGAAGTGGATTTAATATGTGTGGTGACGGCTCTGTCATCGCTCACCATCGCTGGTGGCGCCGCCGCGTTCTCCAAGTTCGAGGGCTGGAGTTACTTCGACAGTGTATATTACTGTTTCATCACGCTTACTACCATTGGTAAGTTACATTTTTTCCTCCTGGTCCTTTTTATCATTCCACGCTGGACAGGGGTCTCCTCTCAAAATGAGAGGTTTAATGCCATAGTTATACGTTAAGGCCATAGGCCATACTTCATAAGTAAATAATTATCACAACCATGTGATCCCTAAGTAAGCAGGGCCCTTCTTTTGGTTACCAGGTGGCTGTTGAAGTACATGTATATATATAAATATATACTCATTCAAATACAATTTTTTTGTATTTTCATAATTGTATTTTATGTAACCTTAAAAATTCAAGAGAACTAGAAACAAAATTCTCCTTTTCCGTAAACTTGAACTAATTAAAACACTGTCCATCACACTTGGTACTTTTCATGATAAATGTTCCAGTTTTGTGTGTCAGGTACATGTATTTTACAACTGAACTTTAAAATATCTTCAGGATTCGGTGACATGGTGGCCTTGCAAAAGGACAACGCTCTCAATCGCAAGCCATCGTACGTAATGTTCGCTCTGATATTCATCTTGTTTGGACTCGCGATTGTAGCCGCTTGCCTCAACCTGTTGGTGCTGAGATTTGTGACCATGAACACGGAGGACGAAAAGCGAGATCAGCAGCAGGCTGAACAGGTATGTATGATCGTCAGACGAACACCTACAGATACTGTAAATTTTAAAGTCATATTGACTGCTGAGAATGTTTAATTCACATTTCCTGCTATTGTCTGTAGCAATCCCTAATTGCTGATCCAAAAAAAAACCGACCAGATTTTTTATTCTGAGCTACTAATTACTAAGCACATTGTCTTTCTTTTCTCATACAAGTAAACAGGCATTTAGACTTATTGTTATGTGAGTCCAGATCTGCCATGGATTCTTTGTTGGTTTTGAAGACTGAACAACAATTCATATGTGTAACATATAATAATGTGTAACAATTCATATGTGTAATACAATAATGTGTAACAATTCATATGTGTAACAATTCATATGTGTGCCTCTACCAAACCCTTGCTGCTTCAGCACTCAAACAGTCCAGAGGTAATTGTTCTATAAATAAATCCTGATGTCATGTTTTTTATAGGCCCAGCAAGTAGCAGTCCGTCTCGAAGGTGATGTGATAACGGCCGATGGAGCGGTCCTACGTGGTGTTGCCAGAGGCACTAGATTGCCAGCGGCACCAAGAAGAATTAGACCAGGTTAGTTAAATGTTGCTATAAAAATATTGATTCTTTGATACAAACATCCTAATTATTGGATGCACTTCATTCGAAAGCATTTTCAAAGATCAGTGTTCAGAGTGTATTTTTGTAAATGGCCAAGGTATAATTACTTGTCAGCCAATATTAATTGAATGTGAAAAATATATACTGTAATAAATTCCTAGGTCATAAATATTTTACTTTTAAACTTCAGATTATTTGCATGTTATAAGTCGCGTATATCATATCGATGATACGTGTGACTTTTAAAATGCAACTTGAAAATGTAATGAATATAAAAATTCAGCACATTTTCAAAACAATAATAATATAATAATTTTATTGATTTTTTTTACGTAGAATTCCATTAGCTGCAAATTATGTACTTGTTAAATTTTTTCTAATTTTTATGCCGCTAGAGGACGCTACATATACATGTGAGAATAATTTGAATATAATACGTTTGTTTCATATTTCCAAAAATAATGTTTTTTCCTATTGTTGAATATTCGTTTAAGTTGTCTGACAATAGCTGTGTAAACTAAATGTTGTTAGTTATTTTAGGCCTCAATATTCTTTCGTGTGCCCGTATTCAATACATGTGTCAGTTTTCTCAGCTAGCGCCGATGACATTAAAGGATTTCCATTTTTTTAACGTCGCAACTTTTTAATTTACCATTAATTATGCTTACTTTTACCGGTTACAAGGCCAGTAGTTTTCGCTTGTTCGGACAGTGACGACTTTTTAAATTTTTTCTTATAATTCTAGAAAACCAGTTAATGCCATATAATGAAAATAATCTCACCACCTATTCCATGGTCCCACGTAAACGTAACTAAACGTGGGAACATACTACATTCCTCTGCCTATGTTTTCGGGGATTACAGGCGTGATGTTCCGTAATGTAAATTGCAATTAGTTTATTTTAGAATTGGGAAAGTCAATTGTAAGCATTTTAAGATCGATATGCATAATGTAGATACAGGCACAATTAAATAATAATAATTATTATTTTGCTTTTGTCTAATCAGGAGAGATTCGTTGACTGAAAATAAAATGTATAAAAATATTTTATTTAACGGGCAAATAATTGTCGTATCTTTCATGAATAATTTTAACAATGTAACAAATCAAATGATTCAATGGTCCCATATTCCAAAAAAAACAACACAACGGTAAAGAACAGATATTCTAATGTTACCACGCGTTTTCTTTTTCAAACGCCTGAGAACATAAAAGGCCTGCCTCTAGATTCATGAATGATTGTTTCTCGAAATTTCTATCATAGTTATACATAGCGGGTATATACTTTAGAATTAATGGCTAATGATATTTAATATTTTTGCCTACACTTATTATTTTGAACGCATCTTTACTAGTCAGCACTGGAATTGTTTTATTTTTCAAAGATAGTTCAGTTATTAGATAGTCCTAACAAGGTATTGGAGCATATTTCAGTACATACCAGTAACAAAACCAAATACTATATTAAACAATCTAATTATCCTTTTTCTATTATCTATGTACCTTAATCTATTACCAGTACGGTTGCCCAAACGAGCCAAAGAAAAGGGAACAGATACAATAGTACATTGTCCAGTAATATTATTTTATTGATTTATTGAAAGTGTTAAGGTGCATCCACACCGCAGTTACTTTTTGTTAAGTAACTAAACGCTCACGATAACATTTGTTGAGTTACTATAACATTTGCGGCCACTTGTTGCATGTTGTTCACAAAACGTAACAAACAGTAAGTTCGAATAACAAGCTAATGGCACGGCACATTCATTATTTTAAACATTAACAAAACATACAAAAATTCACGGCAAACGAAGAGGGGATCTTGTGATGCCGTGATAAAGTAACGTTAGGATACATTCCGTGACAAATGTTATCGATTTTTATTAGATATTTAATAGTAGGACAATCTTACTTACCCCGGCTATATTTTCTATAAACAAGTACCTTTTTATTATTGAATGTTGCTCAGTAACACTTGCCGTAGGACCGCAAAAAGTAACTGCGGTGTGGATGCACATTTACAGATCCAAACAATCAGTAATTGCCTAAGTATTTTATCTATCGTATATCATAGTACCTTCTCTTTATAGTAATGCTAAGTAGATTTTTTATAAGCTAGCTGTCCATTGAATTTCGTTGTGCTGTTTTTCTTGATTGCTTTTAATGTCTGCTTGCAGGTGATACAGCTGTGGTGCCGCTATACGTCGACGAGGAATATCCCCCAAGTGTGTGCAGCTGTTCATGTAACTGCTTTGGACCAAATAGGTAAGATTAGATTCAGCTCGGGTCTTATTTATTATTGTTTTTTATAATCCTAAAATAAAAGCCTAAGTTACTCCTTATCATCCAAAATAGGTTCAGCCGCTCCATAGATGCCAGAACAAACAGACAGACAGACAAATGATTATAAGAAATGTTATTTTGTTATATGTACCGCGTATGCATTTAGTAAACGCATATGCATTTAGTAAAAGGCGGTTATTTTAATATTACAAGCAGACACTCCAATTTTATTTATTTGTGTAGATGTATACAACATATATGACACAAAAAGTTTAATCAAACAAGACATGGTTTGAAACTTTTCAGATCAATACCTTATCGGGACCCACTGTCACCTGTGCCGCCAACCAACTTTAGGCAGATCAGATCAAAGAACTATCGCGAGTTGGGAACCATACCACGATACATTGAGAAAGCCTCATGCAAAAGCGGATCGCAATCGCTGCGCCTCAATTCTGCTTCAGGTTACCTGTACATGAACGCAAAGACCAACGACTTCCAACTTGACCCGGAAGACTTCAGAGAGATGGTTGCGAAAAGACGGGATCAGCTGAGGCGGGGCATGATGATGTATGAAATGAGGTATAACAACAACGAACAATACCTCAATCCTTACAGGCACAGCCTCAGCACTCGAATGGAGACTAGTCCGCACAGTTCATCGCTCTACTCCATGAATATACGTTCAGATAACCGCAGCAATGACCCTCTAGTAGACGATTATGATTCTGAAAGGTCCAGCTATGCACGGAAGAAACTCATGAAAAACATAGCGAGGAACACAAGCAACCGACGTATAGAGAACTATTTCTATGACGACGCTGTCCTGCATTTCGATGATGAGTATGCATTCGATGGGTCCATACTGTTCGCGAAACGAAGAAAATCCTTCGAGAGGAACTGGGACGATTTCACTACAGGAATGCCGGGTAGTTCTTTTGGTGCTGATCAAGTGTCGAACGACGGTAGCTACGGCTACTACCTCCCTGACGAAGCTGACCAGGAGCAGTGCTTTGTGAACGACACCCTCACATTCAATCTACCTCCGCACCGAGCGAGCATATAATACAGTGCCAAAGTGATGTGCCAAAACATTTGCCAAGTAGGTTAGTGTTAGTTAAAGAACTAATAAAAGGGCCAATTAATTTAAAATAAAGACTAAACTTCGCCGTAGTTTCGATTCGAACATAGCTTTTACACGTAGGTGAGTAGTTGCGCTTTTATTCATATTTTACAGATACAAGCTAGGCTTTCTTGTAGATACATAGTGTAGCAGAATGCTTCCCATTTAGCCGATCCGTTAAAATCCTCGCACACTACTGATTTCCTAAACCCTAAGAATATTTTGATAGGATATCACAAAATACGAATAGTTAGAAAAAGATACCAACTAGAGACAATACTTTTCCTTACCTGTAGTTAGCTGTATAATTCTTAATTATCCCAAATTTACTGTCTATAATACTATTTATGGGTGTTAGCGCCGTAGATAATTTTCCCTACTTGGAAACAGCTCATTCATTCAATAGTGACTTGGATAATGTCTTCTGTACTTGTTTAAGCTTATTTACATTGGTTTCCATTTGTTAAAACTACTGGTAGTATCACAAAGCATATCTATTATTATCTTACAAGTTCAGTAAAGAAAATCATTTGGTCTTTTGAATGAACAAGTAAAACTACAGTATGACATAATTGTTTAAGGAAATCATTTAACATACACAAAGCTCAAATTTATTTATTACATTTTAGTAATTTTTTTATTTATCCTTAAAA
>DVPD01000250.1:0-12664 GCA_018237605.1 Apyrrothrix (Melanopyge) sp. n. Burns01
GTCCTTTGGAATTTATCAATTTTTAAACATTGACTGGCATAGAATATCTTGTAATTCAAAAGTAATGTACAAATATTGTATAGTCTGTGGCATTATAATCGTACAGTATAATACTTTATAAGTCTACCATCGGACATAAACTGTCGAGAATCGTATGAAAATGGGGTTAAACGAGAATGTTTTTTTGTGTTTGTACAGAGCAGTGCAGTGCAGTGCGGTGCAGAGTGTGCTTTCCTTTAGTGAGGGCGTTTTGAATTTTAAAAAATATTTTTTTTTACATTACGTAATACCACGCATGTAATCCCCGAAGAAGTAGGCAGAGGAGTGTAGTACACTCACATCATTTTTTTGCTTTGATATTTGTTACGTTAAGTATGGTTTCGTTGAAATATTTCATACGAAAGTAGCCAATGAAAAAGCGAATGAATACAATTAAACCACGACTGGTGGTAATCGAAGTCAGATAGATATTTTGCTATACGCTAGACTAGCGTTTGGCCGCGATCCCACTAAGATGCTTCTTGAAATGGACCTGATATCGATCACAAATATGGTCGTACTGATGACTGATGAAATGTCTAGCGTCTTAGTGTCTATCTGCCTACCACTTTCGATAAATACTTTCAGCACGATGCAATTATACTGCTAGGAAGTAGAACTCGGCACAGCGGCAGTATCTCAATACGCGAAGCCTAGGATTGTATACTTAAAACGTGCTCCCGCTTTCTAGTGTTCCAACGCGTTTCAAGAGTGATATCATATCGCCATCATTGACCCAGTTAAATACGGTTCCGCCTTAGAACGGGAAGTCTTAGTGTTTTAATGTCCTACATTAGTCTAACACAGTTATGACTACATTTTAGATAACATTATTGAGATCTCTTAAATGTGGAGGTTTCCTGACGATGTAATCCTTTGCCGAAATAGCTATCTTTGAAACGCACACTACTATGTGAAGTCGGAAGTGGGTGCTAGAATTCTAATCGCGCAAATCCAGGAAGACAAGTGAAAACTCAAGGCACTAACTAGATCACCATTGCAATGTAATATAATGGTTTTTTTTTATAACAAAATTATATTCTCGTAATTGCCAACCCTAGCGAGAAATACTCCAATACTTGCAGCGCATGTCCCGTCAGACAACAAAACTCGGCTCAGCGCCGATGCCTGCGCGCGGTGACAGATTACACACAGCAGAACGGGTTTAACACCAATAACATTTCGCTGCTATGTACGAATTAGATCGCTCCCCGCTATCTAGCCGCCCCCGCCCCCGCGCCCGCCCTCGCCCACCCCAGCCCCGCACTGCGACACTACTGGTACGGAACCGATTAGCATCGACAAGTTCCCGATTGATGGGCTTTTATGGCTCCAGAATCGGACTTGTTCGTTCGCAGCGAGAGACGCAGAGCGCAAGGGGTACAGTCAGCAGGAAATATTTGTTGACGTCAACCCTCCGGGACAATACCATACAACCAATACTGATCTTAGTCTCATCGTTTTATCATTTACAGATCAAACATAAATATTCATTATGAACGAATATTATTGTACATTGGTATTATTATTGAATCGTTATTAAGGTTAAATATCTCCTTCTATAATGGTGAAGAAAAACATAGTGACGAAACCTGCACACCTTACAGTTCATAAAAAAAATGTTTTTTGAGGCTTGAGAAGTCTACCAACCCGTACTTGGCCAGCGTGGTAAACTATGGCCTTAACCTTCTCATTCTGAGAGAAGACCCGTGTACAGCAGTGGAAAAAAAATTGTATCGTCAAGTGTCGTCAAGCGTCGAGTGTCCAATATCCCTTCATATCTTTTCTTTCTAATATCTGTCAAACCTTACATGCTCATTATAAGTTTAACATTTATGAGTTACTGGATAAACTTGAAGGTGCTCATTTTAAAAAAAAATGTAGCCGTCGCTAGCTTTGAAATCATAGTAATAATTCATTTAGTTATTTATTCATTCACTCACCAACAGCTCTACGGACGACGCTCTAATAAACCTTTATTTACACTAAATGGACTGCTGTACAAGACCGATCGATCTTAACTTCTTACACTTTGTTACTACTCTGACATATCATCACTTCGGTTATTTAACTGGCTCGTTGCTCGAGTGATTGCAAGCACGGCTACTGATCGAGAGCTCCTGGGATTGGATATTATTGGGTTTGTTTGAATATATAATTAAACATATTTCAATACGATCAAATTCTAAAGTGTCATATTCCCGTATTTAATTAAAATTTCATGACAGAGTAATGAGCTGTAAAACGTTAAAGTCAGCGTAGAAACAAACTGTAGGTACGACCGAGCGGCGAAACCCTCGCTCTCCAGCCCCCACCAATAAATACTCCAATTGGAAACTTCAATGGAGAATTATGAACTAATTGAAAGCTGGTCATTTCAACTTTTTCCATTAAAACCTTTACAAGTCATTAAACAAAAGATATGCCGCCGTCGCCACAATATTTCAGATCTGGTGTCCCGATTGGCCGGCTCGCTCAACCACCGCTTAATTGATCTAACTGCTTTTCACTTCGTTGTATTCACAGAAATTATTCAGTAATGCTTCGTGTCAAAGACGAGGCGCGCGACACCATTTGGAAAGTAAATATTTTTGTTTGTAACATCACCTAACAAGTATCGGCTATGAAATATCTAGTAATACCTACTAAACATTTCAAAGTGGTCTTATATACTAGTGCATAAATATGTATATTCATAGTAACACTTGAACATAATATGTAAGACTTATGTCTATTTATAAGGAAAAAATGCCGACACTGATTCACCAAATGATGAGTTAATATGACTCACCTTTGTCCAGGGTAAAATGCTAAATGAACACCTTAAAATATAGCTTTTCTGCAGTAACTCAGACGCCTCTATGCGAACATCACAGTCTCACTTTCTGCACCATGGTTCGTCATACCTAAGAATATATAGATCTGGCCACACAATTATTTGTAACAACATTATGTTCGTTCGTATGACCGTTTCATCCCAACGCGAAAACCCCGCTAATCCCCCGGGAACAGGTAAGCTCCTTATTAAAGAAAACCATTTTTCAAATTGCTCGACATCCCGACATCTCGCGCTAAGTCCCGCGCAAAAACGGCCAAACTTTGTGTCTTTATTACCGGGACTTGGGGACAAGCGTCCTCTGGCTTACAACATGGAATATACAAAGTAATATTTAGTTTCGATTTTATTTATGAAAATACTTTATTTACAATCACATGGTGATGCTATTTTTAAAACGAACTAGCAAAGCGATATTCATTCAGAATTATTGGATATTTCTAACTTAGATTTTCTAGTAGTGGCTCGGAATCTCGATTCTTGCGCGGTGTATGGCGATAGGCTCACCTCCTATTCTTTAATGGGATGTAAACGACAATGGTGCTGCGTGGGAGTGTACTACACTCCTCTGTCTACCTCGTCTTATTACCTGCCTTATTTGGAAGAAAACGTTAAAAACTCGTTATAAGGTCTGGGCTGTCAGTTCATAAATGATGATATGCAATGAGATTGCAATTCTTCTGCTGTTTAAACTGTCTCTAGCCGAGGGCTATGTGTTGTCTCCATGGGGTCAGCGTATATAATAAAATTAATATAGCAACGGTCATCAAGTTGTGACCAGGTTTTGGTAAAAAGAGCAGGTCACACGCGCAGGTGGTCTGGTAACCTAATGAAGACAACTAGATACAGCTGGATTTTAAAGGCACAGGACCAAATAGTGGTGGCACCGAACAAGGGAGCTCTAATTTCAGAAGTGGATTTACAAAAGCCGATAAAAAGATGAAATACAGCAAAAATCTGTTGCAAACTCTGAGGACTTCTAATACGTGTTAGTATGTCTGTGTACCACTTATTCTAAGCCAGAATTGAAGCTACTGCAGCCCTCTTTGTGTTTCACGATTAGGACCCGGTCTCTCCCACAGTAGCAGAAGACCAGGGGCATACTCGAGCACTCAACTCCGCTGAGCAAATCCTTAACGCAGTTGACTGCTCGAGTTACATAAATTGTAACAACAGATTAATGTCAAAATCATCTAATGGAGGTTTTTAAGACGCAATTGAAGTGTACAGCTAGTTTTAGCAATTGCTACCTAGCAATGAAACACGAGACTATTTCTTGAAAGTAATTTCGAAGTTATGGAAATGCTTTTGGAAATTTGTCATCAGCAGACGGCCACCCAACACCCGACAGCAGTCGGCGACACGACTTTAGAGATCACTTATAATCTGCAATCTCACTCCGAAGAAAATTAATTCGTGCCGCGGACTATTATTATTTCATTAATAATCATCATCAGCATCATCATTATTTCATTAATAATCATCATCAGCCCTTAGCCGATACATAGGTTTCATATTGAGTACCCTCCCACTCCGTCCGCAGCTCGTCGCACGGTTTAAAAATGTTGTTGTATTTTATATATCAAAACTCATGTGAACAAAATATATATGTAGGTACACAACGGAAACGAACCTTGTATGTACGCTCCACTAAAACAAAACCAAAGTGCCTTTTAAAAAGGAAGCTTGTACGGTGCCCGTGCTTTCAAATTTGCCCAAATTTCGTGGCAGCAGTACTCCAAGTTTCTATAAAAATCGCACACACTGCTAATTAGAGCGAAGCGGCAAAAAGGTTAATTATTTTCTTTATGCTAAAGCCGCCCTGATACGGTAGTTGTCTCACTGTTTACTGGCAGCATGTGACAGGGTTCAGGGGAAAAGTCACGGTCTTTATATGTCCCAGTAAGTACACTTGACCGAACTAATCGTATAGACAGAGCCAGGCTAGCGGCTACCTGGCACGCGCCACCCAGACTACAAGTACAGTCAGCACCACTAGATGCGAAGTAGACTACATTTTGTTTCTTTTTCGCGATATCGAGAGAGTGTAACAAAGTATTGTGATGAATGTATTTGCATTTTATAGCAACGGTACCCGAGCAATTCTCACACACACATGTCAAGAGAACAAACGCTGCAGACACGTGAGCTGACCGCACTGGTACCTTTGAAACAAATAGAACGCGGCTGGTTCGGCATCACTATCGTCATCACGAACCTTCTTATTGACCACTCTTGGACACGGGCCTCCTTTCAGAATGGAAATGCTTAGGGTCGCAGTCTGGACAGTCTTATTAGAATGTGATACATAGTCATACTCGTATATGTGAAATTTTATTTTTATCACACACAAATAAACATTTACAAAGACATTACACTATGAGTTTAGTGTATATTATACTTTTTTGGTTACATTAGTAAATTTTTGCGGGATAACCCGAGTATTTTTGGACCCATGCGAGTATCTTCTTCGTGAGCTCCCGCCAATCGCAACAAGGTCCCGATAAGGACTTACGTCATATCGTCCATCATCAGGGTAACTTATTTCTTGAAAAGTTAATGACTTTGCAGTATAATATTATCCAGAATTAAATGATCGCTACATACCATGAAAATATGTATAAAACTGCAAATGGTAATGACGGCATAGTGAAAGCTGCATCGAGTATGTTACCACTGAAATTTGATCTCGTATTGCTAGAGCAGGACGAAGAGCTGATAAATAAGTGGCAGAGTATAAGGGACGATACTTGCAACAAGCCTAAGAATACACATATACATACCTATATACATATCGTACGCCAGGTTCTTTAGGAGACGGGCAGAGAGCACTGAGTGCCAGATATATCAGCCTTTCTGACGAGCTTCTTATACATTCATCATTGTACTCCCACACTCGCGCTAGTTCCGGCTACTCGGCAGGCACGTAACTCGCTCCCGGTGCGACCGCTCGGGGAGGGTGACCTCTGTAATTAATTCTTTTAAGGAGGGCCGGCAGGTGGCTATTGTGTCTATATTTTTCTTTTGGGCCGTGCTCATTGTTTTCGTTTATTACAACAAAGGGATGACGTTCCGTTAAAACGAAACCTCCCCCGAGGGTATCGACGGTCACATGTTTGGTTTCAAGGCATGCAAGCTCCCAGCAACCAATTAATAGAAAAAACTATGTATTATTATTTAAACTGCGTATGATACCGATGACTAATCTATTGATCCAGTGGTGAGTGTCCTTAACTGCTGATCAAGGGGTGTCGGTTGGATTAACTCTCAGGGCTATTATTTTGTGAGGCATATTCATCATATAATTATGTACTTAAAAAATGTTTGAACGTATATCAATTGTTTGGTTATCTTTATAACTATTACAACAATTATTAATAATGGCAATTATCACCCAAGTGCTTACTTTAAAACATAAATTCTTATTAAACAGTTGTTATGAAATCATGTATTGTGCTATTGAACATTGCGGGTGTCCGGCGCGCTGAGCAGTGGACAGACCACAGCTCACCGCAGGGCACGGACAGTCGTCATAAGACTAAAAGAACATTCCAGAAAAGCTAAAGTAAGCAGATTTCCTTGTAATATTCTTCTTCCCCGTCTTAACAAGTCATTTTAATTCCCAATCCTCAATATGTATCTGAATTGAAACAAAAGAATTTTAATAAAAATAAGTTTCGATTAAAACATGAAACTGAGGGTTGAAAATCACTACAGCAGCTTGGAACATCAATAACTGGCCGAGGCTTTGTAAGAACTGCTGAAAATCGTTCCGTTATAGGATTGCGAATAAACCTCGGTAATGGCGAAGGTTTCGACAAGATCTCCCAATAGCTGTAACTCGGAATTATTTTCTCTCCATTAATACGCTACCAGCACTTTCAGACCTGTAAGAATGTTATTACCTACTTTAACTTGATCCACGTTTTCGTGGCGGACGGATTGGACGATAGGTCAGGGTTTTCTGGTTATTTCTATGTAGATAATCCCGAAAGCTTCAGTCGCGTTGCGACTGGATCGCGAGGGATTACGGGGTCTGATTGCATTTGTCCTATATGTTGCATATGCACTGCTAACGTACAGTTGTGCGCTAATTTTACCTGTAATAAAATGTTGAAATGGATCGTTTCAGCATTTTTCTCGGTTTACTGGTTTTGGACTTAGGTATCACTATAAAACATGCCATGGCACTAGGAACTTCTACACTCCATAGCAAGCCTCAGATCTAAATACAGCTTAAAAACCGGAACTCCGATAACGGTTTGCATAGTTTTGGAGCTTCAAGGTAAGTTTGAACCGAGTTGAACTAGAGACCAGACTTCTCTTCAGAATGGCAAAGATAAGGCCGGCCCTAGATAACATTATAAAGAATGGTAAGGTAAGGTTTCCTCACGATGCTTTCATCACCATGGTAATGTCCGGAACCGTCGCGCGTGTATCGTAAGAGTGATGAATATAAAAAAAGCACGTCAGCTCTGTACGGTTAGAAGTGTTCGCCACTCGATGCTCTCTACCTACCCGATAAGAGATCTGGCGTAATGTTATAATAATAATTTATGCGGCACATAACTGCACAGTCAATGTTATGTACTACGATTTCAATATTATATATTTGACGAGGTAAAACCTGTTGGCTATTACGACAATTTATTATGAATCGCTAATTAACCGCTTAAAAGTAAATTAAAATTCGTTGTACTCAACGTCCACTGCCATACTCTTCGAATAAAAAACAATAAAGAAAGCATTACTATATTATGCTAATAAAATAAACGATGGGGGCCGTACAATCCACCCTGAAACACAATTCTCTACACCCTTTAAAAGTATTACGTGTAAACTAAGATATATTTTATCATTTGGATTCAATGAACCCTTGAAAGTCGTGAGATATCAAATTTACTTGGAGAGCGACACCTTAGCTAAGTAAATAGTTTTTAAAGCTCACCCACGCTCGGGTTGTTGATCTTCTAAGTAGCTGTCGATAGAGCAGACTGTAAATATCAAAGCATTTTTCTAATAATTATTATGAACTTGAACTTTTGCTTCGGTAACTCGTAACGAGAAAGTGCCTTATAAAAATACATTCCTGTACAACGTTTCAGTAACATCACTATTCTTGTATTATAAATATGCATGGACGCAGGTGTCGCGGGGGCTAAGACTCACCTATCACGACCAAATAAGTTACTGGTTGGCGGGCGGACAGGAGTCTGGCGAAACATGCGTGAATGTATGAAGAGAGTGATGGATAAAGAAGAAGCGCGGCAGGTCTGTAAGTATAGAGATATTTAGCATTCGATGCTCTCTGCCTACTCTCTGCCCGTAAGGGACCTGGCGTGAAGATATGTATGTATGTTTAAATATGGTACACTATTAGCGCCCTCGTGTGCCTATTGTCTATTCGCTCACAGTTTTGATGTCAATTGGACACATTATTTGAAGTTCTCAACCCGCACCTGGTCAACCTGGCAGACTGTGGCCTTGATATATCATATTCAGTGAGGACTGCCGTGATCAACAGCGGCACAATAGAATTGATGTTGATGTTGATTCCGAGTGGATAGACCACAACCTTGAACCACAACAAAGAAATGGCCACGTAAATAATGGTCTTAGTTCAGTAAGAGAACATTCTGGAAAGCTTTTAAGTGTATCAGGTTTCCTCGTTGTGTTTTCCTTCACTTTCACCTTTTTGTGATCGTACCATAAATATATAATAGATCTAACTAAGTTTATGTATTCCAATAATATTTATTTAGTCGAGCAAAGCATGTGGTACAGGATAAATGAGCAGTGTTGGAGCTCCGCCACACAGCAGCACGTTCCAGAGATAACGAACCTTAGCTTGTCATAATGGCTGCCGTTCTACTCGTAGGAATGCTGCTCGACGGCCGCTCCCACTCCGCGCGAGACCTGATTGAATTTTATACTCGTTTTATATTGTTAATAGATTTATTGTTATTCAAAGCATGATATCTATTGGAATATTAGTAGATAATAACTGTTATTATTACATCATCACGCCAAGTCCCTTAAGGGTTAAAAAGAAAGTACGCAAATAAGGTTGATTATTTATTAGTGGTAGCAGGTGGACGTAGTGAGGCGGCGCCAGCGCGGTGACTATGCGCAACAACCCCTCCGGTGAGGCCTGTGTCCAGCAGTGGACTTACACTGGTCATGATGATGTTGATGACTTTTTAATATTAGTTTAGTATAGAATTCTTTATAGTTCATCGTTACTGACATACTAGCAATATAAAGATGTAACAACGTCTTCAATTAAGTTTTATTATTATTTAATCTTACCTTCGACCACACATTTATCGTATCGTTTGCCCGGTCCACATTGCATAGGGTTTATGGTTTTATTTTGTAACGAACAGACACCGGAAAGATTAAAGTGGATAAATAATTATGTATATTGTTCTGGATCTGACTAGTGCATTTGTGTTTATCTTTAAATTCTTAATAAATTAATTAATAATTATTAATAATCCTTGCAGTGGTCGAATTAAGTGTTTTCCGGTTTATAAAAAAGTATGGTTTTGTGTTCTGAGTTACTTGGTTCCTAATAAAATCGTTTTAATATAAAATTCTTATACAAGGTATCAACATTTCTTGGATTAATACAGAAATATTGCTGTTTGAATTTCATTTACTAAAGCTGAGTAAGTGCAAAATTCGATTTTCATTCTCAGCCCTAGATTTATCCGTCTCTAAGTGAAAAGACGAATGTACAAGTGCCTAGGCTTCAAAAAGCAATATATATGTAATGAAATTGTACTTTATTATTGTGACCGCTCGAGCGCGGCTATCAGTCGACAACGACTTGATTTTATCTCCATTGAACAAAAAACTTAAATTACAACATCGCTTCTAAAAGAAGAATAAACGCTACTTCCTCATTCGCAACTGTTAATAAAGGTATGCTAGGAGGCCTGCCTGTAACATTACCAAACAAAGTTTAAAGAAATAGTTAAATAATTGTATAATTAATTTCAAGTAAATAACAGTAATACTACACAAAATATACCACGGTCCATGCTAACGAAACTCAAGGTAGCACGCCACGTAATAGTTCGCTTATTTTGTAAGCAAACAGCGAGGGTAGATTTATAAATAGTTGTCATTCATCTGGAAGTATATCTACATACATATATGTAGCTGTCTTGCATGTCGCGCGCCGCGCCCCCGCCGCCCTCTCGTGACGGATATTACGTAAATAAAAACAAGTATGCAAAGGCTACAATTCTTCATTGAGCTTGAAACTCATCGGGCGACAGAACTCTGCGACAGGCACGGTGCCCAACAATAGTTTTCGAATATCGATTTTTTCCGGCTTAATCCTAAGGATTGGAGTAAAACTGGAATTTCAGTTAAATTCACCGCTTCCGGTCCCGATGTGATGTGATTTTAATTAATCCGTCTGGATATCTGGCGCAAAATTAATTGCAGATCCACACTCGAGAAACATGGTTTGAATTGGGATTTTAGTTCTCGGAATCATTTTAGATTTTCCGATTTCTTATACTTTTATCTCAACGTTGACTGCCTCGTTGGTCGTGTTGGTTACGAGTGTGACAGCCGATCGTGAAGTCCTGGGTTCAAATCCCGGGTTGAGTACTATTGGAGTTTTCTAAATTTATAATTTCTAGTAGTGGCTCGGAGTCTGGATTTGTGCCCCCTGTATGGCAACAGACTCACCACCTATTCCATAATGAGACGTAAACGTAACTGGCGAAACGTTGGAGCGTACTCCTCTACCTACCTCTTCGGATCACAGGCGTGATGTTACGTTTTGAACGTTCGGCCAAGTGGTTCAGGACCCTGCTTGCTGAGGCATGTATCAAATATTTTTGTAATAAGCCTGAGCTTGTGTTCCCTGTTTGAGTGCGATGTTTTATAAATTTTTATTAGAAACTTGTTGATAGATTGCTTGTTTTATTTAAAAGTCTTCCCATTACCACAACGCAGAGTTTGCTGAGTTTGGGATCAGAAGTCCGCGTGTGAAGTAATCCTAAGACATTATTAAGACACGTATAGAATGAGCGAAGTATAAAGTGTATTAATACGACGAATTAAAAATTACAATATAATTGGTGAATTTACTTTGAAACGTTCAGAAATGAAATAATTTTTGTAGGCCTACTCACGTATTAGTAGGTAGCTGGTCATCGGCACTAGTTCACGTCTGCAGCTACAGAGGTGTTGTCAGTGCGTTGCATGTCTGCTATTTCAATTTATCCTAGTTTCAATCTCTTTAAGAAGTATATCTCTAGTACAGATGTAAGGACTGTATATAGTGCAAGCAATTTATTTATTACATTATTACATACTGGCCACCTCTGCCGCCGCTCTCAAAATATTTTTTTTCATATTCATCATCATTAACCTAGTTGTTAATTCACCGCTGGACATGGATCTTCTTTTAAAATAAACTTTAATACTTTCCGGAGAGAAGTTCAACAATCACTCTAAACATTTCAATGTCACTTTTTTTCTTCTTAGAAAAAGTAATTGGGGCCAAAGTAATTGTTACGTAATCACAACATATGAAGCAGAGGGTAGAATAAAACGCCAAGGAACATTGGAACGTGGAAGGCAAAGAACGCAACGGAACGTGAAAACGGATTTTGGGTGTATTTGGAAGTTGGGGTGGGGCGAATTGTCAGACACCAAACACAGGCTACTTCGCCGCCAACGAGCACTTGTTAACGGCACATCGAGCTGAACAGACGCGCTACCGATCTCGCTCCAACTTTACCGCGTTCTAAGTAATAATAATGTATGTACCTACTTGTTATAGATCAATTCTTTGTCATTATATTCTATTGCGCTCATACCGATGCTCATACAGTTGACGACATTCGGGGATTACAGGCGTGATATTATGTTATGTTGTTTAGGTATTTAAAATATTGATCAATGGCCGTCAGGCCAGTGCTCCCTTTACACAATAAGACATCACACAGTTACATACCATACATGCAAAGGAATAGGCAGAAAGTAAGGATTTCCACCTGCCGTGGTCCTGGCAGTCTTCTTTTGCTTCTTCTACATTCACAAAAGTCGTCATACGTGTTCGTCTGCTAAGGAAACATTTGACTCGGCCGTCTTTCACATATTAAGGGACGTTTCTCCCTAATCCTTCAGTATTGGTATTTTTGGAAACGTGATTGAGTTTCCGAATTCCAAAATGACCGCTCAGTAGGGCTCCCCGAGGCCGTTTCGACAATTAGCTATCAACGCCTCGTCCCCGAGGGATGGAACTTCGCCAAACTTTCAGGCATGCTGTATCAAACAGTTCATATTGTCAAGGGACATACGATATATATATGTGAATATTTATGTTTATTTTTATTTAAAACTGAGAAAGAAATACGTTTTGGCACACAAGCTATTGGTACTATGTTGTTTATTAAAAGTTCTAATAAAAATTATGTTAGACAATATTTTGAATAATGACAATAGTGAAGGGAATTGGTGGACGGGACTGAAGAGTTTGGGTTCGATTTCCAACCAGATCTTATATTTGTCTGACGTGCAGCAGTGATTGTTTCGTGTGTATAATTTATTTACTTGTAATTACATTTAGGTAAATTGTCCCAGGAAGTGGACTCGAGCGATTAGTAGACATTATGTATTTATCAATAGTAAAGTATTATTTATCCATAATATTGTTATCGCATTAGCCCCCTGCCAAGCAAACCATTGAAACGATGAATCTATTAATGAATGTAACAAATTACATAGAATAACAAAATTTAACGGAAACGTGGACTTCGG
>DVPD01000251.1:0-12662 GCA_018237605.1 Apyrrothrix (Melanopyge) sp. n. Burns01
TAAAATCTTTATTTATAAATGCACTTCAGATACTAAGCAATCATTATTATACAATTTACAGTATTTTTTTACTTACATTAAAGTCAAAGTCAAAGTCAAAATCATTTATTTATATAGGATTTACAATCACTTATAAACGTCACTATATTAATACGAGGGTAAAGAAATATATATTAAATATGAACATGTAAACAAGTTAATAGGTAAAATCACGTTTGTAATACCTGAAGAGGTAGGCAGATGAGTGTAATACACTATGAACTTTCACCAGTTACGTTTACGTCCCACTATGGAACAGGGGGTTGCCATACACCGGGCGCAATTCCAGACATATATGAACTTTTTAAATATATGGCAAAAGTTCTAAAAAGTGGCAGCCCTAGTGGCTACCTGTCTAAGTGAAGCGCGTCACGTGGTCTCCCTACGTGGCCGGCGGCAGGTAAGAAAAAACTGCATGTACACAATCACGTTTGTATTTTTACAAACGCAAGCAAACAGTAAGTGTGTATCGGACACACTCGATCTGAATAATAATAATAAACGTACAATAATTTTCTACGGTAAAAGGGCTTCGTCGCTGATGCGATTATGGCGTCCTGGTGACAAAGTTTAATTGTGTGGTTGTTACATAATTTATGAAGTCTTAACTAATTTAAAGAATTTTCCGGCGTTCCCGGATAAGTGGTCGATCAGGAGGGTTGTATTACGAACTGTGGTCAGGGCAACCAGAGCGCTGATAAACTACATATTAATATATATATGTACCTATATGTGTAGATATTTTTAATAACCCGAAAGCGAATCTTATTTTCAAAATTTCTTATAATTAGTTACCTATTATTTTTCATAAGATCGGCACCTGCAGGAAAATTTTGTTCCAATGCTCAAATACTCATTCGTAGGGAATTATCCACATACAAGCGACTAGTTATTGTAGAGCTTGAGATGAATACTTAATTGAGGGGACTTTACCTAGCACCAGACAGTAGTTACACTTTGGTGTGAGAAAAAGTTATCATATTTGGAAGATCTTAAAGGGTTAAAATTATCACCTAGTTAATTTGTCAATAGTTATAATAATACAATATCTTGGGACATCACACACGGCTATCCGACCCCATACTAAGCATCAAGAGAGCTTGTGTTACGGTAATCGGACGGCTGATAAACTACATATATACATAGAAATATATATTTATATACATATTTTTGGTTACACTCAGAAACAGAATGGGAATCGAACCCACGACCCCCCGAGCGGTCAGGGTCGCTAACCACTGCGCCAACGGTCCAGTCAAAACGTTAAACGTTTAAACGTTATAATTTAATAAGAATACTCAATGTTATTCTTATAAGAAATGACTCTTCAAATTATTACAGCTCTTGTTCACGTAATACACCTCGAAAACTGGCGAATCATCTTACTGCCGCTAATTAACAATCGTTTCAGTTGAAAAGTAACAGTGCATCTACAGCTTATTTCAGCTCCTCGTATTTCAGACCTATCAGAGATTATATACAGATTGTGGTAGAACAATCTTATTAATAGACTAGATCATAAAAATGAGAAAGGAAATGGAATACAATTTAATTTATCAAGCAATGATTACGTTAAACCATACCTATTTTGTTTATTGAAGACATCCTTTATTTTCAGACATTTACAGAATAAGTAGGCGTGACTGCCCATTTCTATATAGCATTACCAGGGTCATGTTAAGTGTGACCGGTAGCTTGAGAGATTGCAGGTTGTACATTATTGTGACCACATGTTAGGGTCAATAAATAATAATCAAATACGAAACTAGGAAATTTTGTACATCATGTGAAAATGTCAGGTGAAAGAAATTTTAGCAAAATGTCAACATAAGGTCACATGGCGGAGGAAAAAGTACATAATGTAATTGTTGCATTGGTTGTATTTCTAATAAAAAAATAATTCATGTAATTACTTACAGCAATTCGCTTGTGTCTGACGTCATATAAAAAGCCTGTGAGCATTCCCGTTGAATGTTTCTAAATAAAAAACAAAGTAATTCTAAACGAGTTCATGCAATACGTCATGAGGCGGTGATACGTAGTGTGACGCGCAGGCGCCGGCCTCGAAGTCGCGCGCGCGCCGCGCGTCACACGCTAACTGTGAAATGAATGGAACAGGATTGGAGAGGGATCTTGACTGGCGTCGTGCGGCCATGGGGTTTTTTGAATTTCACACTCGATACAGACCTCGTTGACAAATGAACGGGACGAATGTCGAAATGTGGAATTTTTTCTTGCTTATTTCGAATTTAGTTAGCGGCTAGATATGTTTTGAAATGTGGTTTTCTAAAGAATATATTTAATATATCGAATGTGTCACGATATAGTTTAATTATAAAATTAGAGACATGTGCCTAGTCGTGGCTCTTCGCCAAAATGCATCTGTCATGCAGTTATATATTAGACCTACAAACGATTATAATATTATAAAAGAAAAAATAGCCATTTTTTTAAATATAAAGGTCCGGCAAACCGGCAAACGGCCCATCGACAATAAATGGCTACACTAGCTTTAAAACATCTGCAACACCAGAGGAATCACCAATATGGTGCTGCCTCTAGCCTGTAACGAGCTCGCGGCTGAGTCGCTGCAGCGATTTAGAACCAGTGTATTGTAACGATAGTTGGTAAAACAGAGGAAACGTGTAGGATACTTTATACAAAAATATTATCCTGTTTTACTTTACTTAAATATATTTAATTATGAAACGAAGGAATTGTTATCGTGATATAAAGGTAAATCATTTATCGCAAATTATTCGCCACAAACATATCGACTTTTTTACTTAAGCTACGATGAAATGTGTTATATCTAGCGACGTTTTAAAAGGTACACTTAATATTCACTGAAGAGTTTGTAACCAAAGCAGTTCCTTATCTAACAATAAGTCAGGAAACGTGACACCTGGCTTTCTGAGAAAGTGACCAGGAGAAGTATACACGAATACTACAGTCAGAATATCATCATGTGACGTATCAGCACCAAATCAGCAGCCCCAGTCATATGTGTGACGAGCTCTTTACTACAAATATTAAACAATTTTGACGGGCAAGTCCGGTATTGCGAGGTAGCGGTTTCTGGGAGTGGGGTAATCGGTTCAAGTCCGGCATTTCGTACGAAACTCCGCGACTCCGGGTCACTGATCAATAGATATTACAATAAATATTCATGTAATCATTATTATAATTATCACGCCATCTCCTTACTGGGTAGGCACACCTGACGTGCGTCTTCTACTTCATTAATTAATTTTATTGTACTTTTTTGTAGTTCCAGTCTATATGCATATACTAACACCGGTAAAGTATTTGTCGTATCAGATTGGGTATTTTATTGATAGATTAAACTCTTAAAGGATCAAAATTCTAATCCAATATATAAATCCACGATAATATTGCGGATTAAAGTTTGTAAAATATAACTAGCATCGAGAATGTTCGTATTTGGTAACTAACATCACGCCTGTATGCACCGAAGAGATTGGCAGAAGATTGTAATACACTCCCACGTTTCACCAGTTATATTTATGTCCCATCATGGAATTGGGGGTGAGCCTATTGGTATACATCGTTCATAAATCTAGACTCCGAGCCACTACTAGGAATTCTAATTTTAGGAAAATCCAATAGTAATGTCTAAGTAACAATACTTTAAATGGCCATTATTTGTTATAAATTGTAATATGTTACTCAGTCGTAATAACAAATTGTATCAGTGCGTCAATTATACGATGTATGTAATTTTACGTTATGTATTCAAACGGGTCCACAGACAGTCAGCTTCGGTTGAAGGGAAAGCCCCAGAACTGCGTGTATATCACACTGACCATGGGAAGAACCTCAAGCCTTATCGTTAGCTGCCACCGCAGGCTATAAACTATTTTGAAAACAGTATGTCAATATCAGCTTAACAGTTATCACGGCCATAAATGATAAAATCTCGAAAGATATGCAGGTATATTGGCCGTTTGATCCAGCTGTCCAATTATTGTCTGTGTGGACGCAGGATAAACGTGGGATTCCTTTTTCTGTCACAAGTTTTAGAGCGTATTACAATTTTAGATTCAGATTTCTGAGGAAACCTGCACACCTTAGAATTAAAAAAAGAAAAGTTTTCTAAGGTGTGTGAAGTCTGCCAACCCGCACTTGGCCAGTGCGGTAGACTATGGCCTAACCCTCTCATGTGCCCGGTGTATGGCAATAGACTCACCACCTATTCCATATTGGGACGTAAATGTCACTGGTGAATCGTGGAAGTGTACTATACACTCCTCCGTGATGTTACATTATCACAACTAATAATTCACATTGCAATCGGTCAGCATATTACCTGTTAGATACCTACTTATGATTTTCAGATATCAAATATTTTATCTAAAAATATTTCAGTAACTTCTTTATAATATTTTATTGTAAAGACTTGTGTGTAAATTCCACTGAAATAAAATAAATTTATTTCACATTATTACAATTGTCCTCTGAACTGAGTTGATTTAACAAACAATCATTTTGAACAGACCACATGATTAAATATATACCTTTAATCATATTTATTAATAGATGTGTAGTCATTTAAACGGTGAGATGTATTATTTTGTGACGGTGCATTTACCTCTTGTTGACCCTAGTGTTAGTAGACAACTATATTATTGTAACGCTTGTCACGAGGTTACTTCAATAAACATTACAGCAATATGATATAGACATAATGAAGCTACTTCAGAATACTGTAAGCCGAGATGTCTCCTAAGAAGTTGAAATGGTAATTTGGTTTCAAATTATTCGAGAGGATTGTCAGTGTGTCAAGTTATTAGAGTAGAAGGAGAGGAGAATCTAGAGTTTCAGATTTCCGAAGCGCTTTCTCATACTCTGTGAGGCGATATGAAGTTTAAAATGAATATTTATCGTCAACTAAAATTGTAACATAGATTCTATTCGAAGTAGTATTTGAAATCTTTCTTGTATAAGTAAACTAATAACAGAAGCTGTAGAGATGAGTCGATATGTGATAATAGTTTGAAATTAAGTATGTAGATGTTAGCCGTTTTGAGTCATCGGAGTATATGAATCTGATTTCGAAGGATCATGTTATTGAGTCTCGGAACTTTTCATAGGAGCATTTATGTATATGGATAGGAAATATACTCTAGCCACGCTGGGCGACCTACTGGCCTATGTAGAACACCCAGTACCAGTCATAACACTGACATATTTTCCACCTACAAATCGCCACATGCTAGTAAATCTATATTTCAACCAATTCTCGATTATTCATTAATGCTATGCATGAGTAATTATATAGGTAAATACTAAAAATATGTAACATATATAAAAGTATTGTTTTTAATATGTATTATTATGCTGGATGCTAAAGACCAAATCGGTCAAAGAAACCATCAGAGAATGACAAATTTTTCTCATGATGATGAAACAGACTTCTTGAAATGTAGGTGGCCCGGTTGACTTCATGTAGTGAAACTTATAATGAAATTGTGAATTTTATAATGAACTATACATACAGTAGCTCTTTGGACATATCTCTGATGAAAACATATCTGCTTCTATGGAAAATAAACTTATCATTTATGTTTGTAACCAGTATTCTAGATATTTATAGCTATTATAAATATTGTAGACCTATATTTTTTTTGCATAATAAAACTTTATTTTTAAACACGATTTTAGTTTTTGCTTTCTATTATTTTTTTATGTTTTGAATTTTTTTTTATTTAAGAAATTGAGATTAAGAATGTTGGATAATGTTTAATGTTAAGGTATACACAATATACTTTAAGTAAAACGATTTAATTATAATATTGATTATTTATCTATTGTAAAAATACTCAGAGCACTGAGTGAACAACACAGAAAACATCACTCAATACCTCTTTCGATTAGCATGTAGTTTGAGAGAACATATCTATGTACAAATATCCACTGTTTCATAATTACATGTGTGTACATCTAAATACATTACGCACGAGTTGATAAATATAAGTTTAATATGTGCCTACATAACACTTCAATGTAGGTAGCCACGAGACTTACACATTACACACACAAATTACACACCACCGGCGACAACTGTGAGTATAAATATACTTTTTTTACCTACACAGCTTCTATATGAGCTAATTGCACCAATTTATCGATTGTATATAGGAATGGCTTAAATATTGTCAGTCTTAAATTCGGGATACGTGTAAACATGTTACAAGTTACAATTATACATGTGCATGTGTGTGTGTTTAGTTCATTGTGTGAAATACATATTTACAATTTCATGCACATATGTAATCAGCTTGACAAATAACATATATACTGTATATATTACAATCACATTATATACATAGATATAAAAAATACTCATCACATGCCTCAAATGTTCTAAAAAGTGTGTATAGACTTTATTTAAATCAATTTTGGTCGAATTGAAGTCAATCGTGTATTGTAAACACAAAAAAAGTTTTCAAAACTTCACGCGTAGAATAAATAATCAAAACGCGTGCGTTAGCACTTTGAGAGAAATGAAATTAAAAAAAATTGGAGCCTAAAGTATTCTCACAGTACAAATCCAAGTTGTTCATTTATCTGTATTTAATTAGCGAAATCAACATTAACTATTTCGTTACTATCATTAGCTTTCAATAAATGTCAAAATATTGAATCTTGCCAGGTCGCTGGTAAGTTTTTCCCATTATTGAGTGAAACTAATAAAATATTCTCGCAATTTTTAAAAAAAATTGCAGTGACAATATATTTTTTTTACGCAATACGCGCGTATTGGTCTCCTCCGTACTGACTTAATTGTTAAAATAAAAATTCAGGTGGCAGGCCTGTAAGGATAGAGATATTTTGCACTCGTGCTCTCTATCTATCTTTTAAAGAACCTGGCGTGAGGATATGTATGTTTGTATGTGTGAAAAAACTCCTCATGTTTTCTAATTGTCTCCTTCAATTTTAAACTCATAACGTAAAAAAAAACGACGGCCAATTTTTATGAGCCATCAGTTACATTAAGTTATTAAACATCATGTCGGGTTTAATGAAACTCATATTCACGTGACTCTTGCTTGTGCGAGCGATGCCTCTATGTGTCATTATTATCATATTCATTGTCATTATATTTTATATAAGTACGTGCAGTTTTTTAATTCCATTTTATTCCCGTAGGGGGAGAGCAACGAGACCCGCATCGCGGTGGCTAACCAGCGCGCGAACAAACTCCTCAAATCTTAAACGCCATTTCTGTGTAATGTTGCCATATCACTTCCGTTTAATAATTTCGATTAAACGAAAACATGCGTGACACTTATTTTTAAGATTTTTTTCTATGCTCGCTTTTCGTTCATGAATGGAACGTGGATGTAAATAGATATCTATTTTGAAATCGAGAATCGAACACTACACTACGAACTGCTCGTTGAAATAGTAGAATAGAATAATGATAGTAATACAAAATAAAAATATCCGGTTGTAGTTCAAAAACGATGACGTACTGTCATTAAAAGTCCTTAGCAGAAAACAAATTAGTATTGAAATAAAAATAAAATTAACTGCTGTCCAAACAGAATTGTAGATATTGGTAAAATAATGATAGAACATTTAGAACAATACTCAGCAGTTGGTACAGTAGTTCAATAAACTTAGAAATAACATTAATGTTGAGTACGTTGAAAGGTAAAGACAACTTCCTAATTTCTCATAGACAAAATAATTTTTTGTTATTATAAATTTATTGTTTGCTATGTTTATTTTATATTTATATTACGTACTGTCTGAGTATTATATTTAGAGGCTTCTACTTAAATTTTTTATTCTAATTTACAAAATGAAAATCTTATATATTTCATGTATTTATTTAACAATGTGCCAAACGTTTATTTTGTCGATATTATCCCGAAATGCTCGTAATGTTATTAACTGATTTAAACTTTAAACCGTTAATAGTTTACGCCGCTATATATTTTTTCGGTAAAACGTGTGTTGACGGTTAACTAACAAAATAGCAATTTAGCTCAATGTTACTCAATGCATTTTTAATTAGTGATTATAATACATACCTTCTAAAACTTTAGAAAGCTTTGCAAGAACAAAAACAAATCGTCGCTTGAGGTTGAACTTGCTTATATTGCAATTATTTTTTAACATAATAAAAGATGCTCAGTCATAATAATCATTCCGCCAATAAGTACAAGACGTTTTAAAAAAAGACCTCCATTTCATTAAAATTACAGTAAAATATGATTTCATTAGAACAAGTAGTTTGCCGTTAAATCTTACTCTCGTTAAATCAATTTAACAATCGTAGAAATTTTAATGTTAATACGAATTTTAGTGAGATTTAAATCCTATTATATCTACGTAAAAAAAGGTTGAAAATTGTTGTTAGGTTTTGCACGGTCTCTGAAGGAATACGTCTTGTTAGGAAATGTTAAATTCTGTTAGATTAAGACGAAGGTGCCTCTTAGTTTTAATAATACATTAAGTTCTCTCATATTGATTTTTGTATAAATGTAGTTTAATTACTAATTATTAATTGTATTATATTTATTTGGTGCATTAATATTTACTTGAGAACTCGTTTCCTGTGGCTATATAGTATATATTAAATTGATTGATTTCAAGTGATTATTTAATATTAGTACCTTATGCAATAGTCGTAAAACTAACAGTCTAATCGTCACTCTATTGGCTGTGGAGCATTTTTGATAAGGTTCCCAATAAGCAATAGGTTTTTTGGACGGAAAAACAGTTTGAACCTCTTGCATTAACACATTGGGTTTGACACAGCCTATTACGTCATCTCTGAGTATAGAACGGTGTCAAGTAGTTCTAGCCCCTTTCGTGTTAAGGGCAAATAGTATTGTGATGTGATTAAAAATTATATGCAATACCCTATATAATAGTTGAGCATTTATTATTACTTAAAGTATATTGTTAAGTGTGAGAAGTAAAATGGTACCGGCCTTAGGAGTAATGTCTAGGTGTGTTAAAAGGCAATATGGCTTGATAAAATGATTATAAATTATGTACTCGTGTACCAGCGGTAGTGTTTAAGGATTTTCGAAATTTCTCTATGTCTTTCTCTCAATATTATATTAGTTAAGAGTTGAAGTTCATTACGCGCGCCCCTTTCGACGGTTTGTCCGAATGAGAATGTCAACATGACAGTTGCAAGTGTTGTCTTTCCCGCCATTTTGTTCGAACAGATCCTTGTCTGTGGGCATATTTTAATATTAATAAAGATATATTAACAACATGTTTATCTTATAGTTGTGTTTAATGAGCTGTTCTCTTTAATCAATAGACATGAATATTTACCGCCTCCGCTTGACGTAATCGTTTGTATTCAGCCTAATAACACAGTCTTATATAACTACATCTATTTTCTTTAAGAATAGACTAAACGTACGGTTAGTAAAATGTTTATTTCTAATAATAAAAATGTATTTGTTAAATTAAATTACTTGCACATTGTTGTTTTAATTTGCATTCCCTTTACCTCATTTTTGTGTATCATGTGTATTTTATTCGACATGTAGAACGAATAGGAATGAACGAAAGCCTCGTTGGTCGTGTTGGTTGCAAGCGCGACTGCCGAACGATAGGTCCTGGGTTCAAATCCCGGGTCAAGTACTATTGGATTTTTTTAATTTTGTTTAAATTAGACGTGATATTACTTTTTAATAATATTGAACCAAATACGAATAAATGGTCACGACGATATTAATTCTAAACGTTCGGATATCGTGGCAGCCAATAATACTGTTTTCTATGACAATTCCATAGACAATTTCTTGTTTGAGTGAAGTCTTATTATTGTATGCCTTACTTATCTCTAAACATGTTTTGTCACATGTAATAAGAAAAAAGTTTAAAGTAATTAATAAGTTTAAAATAAATAATCTATTGCCGTACACCGGACACTAATCCAGACCCCGAGCACGTACTAGATATTTTAACTAGAAAGTTTAAGTTAGAATATCCAACAGTAGTCAGCCGCGCTGCAACCACTCGATCAAAGAGGCAGTTGAAATTCCAAAGCATAAAAATAAAGGGCAGAAATAAAATACCAAAGGATGTAAAACGTGTCTTATCTCGTATTTGTGACATGTACAAACAATAACTTACATATAAATAATAATAATCTAATTCACAACACATCAATATCAATCCACTATAAAGTCTTCGAACATCTAGCGAGCATCTTCTAAATGTTTAAGCAACTGAAAACAAAAAAATTTTTCAACAATTAATTTTTGTTATTTACGTCAATATTTACGTAATTTTTTCACCTCCAGCGCTCAACTCATAAAGCGAAAATGGAGGCTCACTGATAAAAATGCCATCAGTAGTCAATATAATCAACATTAAAGATATGTTCGAAGAAGTAATAAACGGTCAATCTGATGTTAAACAGTGACTCAAACAATATTAATATTTTACAAAACATTTAAATAGACATAAGAAGGGCCTGGGGCCTCAGAAATTGGGAGAACAAGGCAAGAGTACGGCCGAGACCTGTAAGAGCAAGCTAAAGATGAAATGGCAAAGCACTCTCTTTTTAATTTGGCGCCATTTTTTAGCGGAATTCTATTCCAAGAATATATCCTAAGATGTTAGCTGGCGCGGTCTTTTAATAGTAAGTTAGGCTTCAATCGTGCTTCCTCCTTGGAGAATCGTCTTCGTCAGCAGCGTGTCCACAGCAATCCACGTGGTGATATGCCTCTATCAGGGGTTTGCCTATAAGCCTCAAGCTGGGCACACGGGTCGGGATAGAAGGCGAAAATTGGGGTGTACGGTGGAAGTTGAAAATGTACTTGAAATAAAAAATATAAATATATGTAGTTACCTAACGCGACACCGACTTGAAGAGAGACCATGAGTGCGAAACCAAGAATGGAGCATACGAACTCCAGCAGCCCGGTGCGGTCCTGGCGCCACACCTCAAAGAACACCACGTACAGCAAGGTCCCACAGGCTATTCCCTGGAAAAGAAACAGTTCAGATGGATTAGCTTAGTTTAGACACTTCTGCCACTTGGCTCTCTTTGCCCACTGCGTGACCTAGCGTGATGATATAATTATTATTGTTTATATGGATTCTGGCAACAATATTTTTAATTACAAGTCAGATTCGACTGGCGAGTTGGCGCAGTGGTTAGTGAAGCTGACTATTGCACCGGGGATCGGTTTGGTTTCCACCCAGAATAAATGTCTGTCTGATGAACACCGTTATTTGTTCTGTGTCTGGCTGTAAAAAAATATATCTATATAAATATATATTTCTATATATATATGTAGTTTATCAGCCGACTGGTTACCGTAACACAAGCTCTCTTGATGCTTACTTTGGGATCAGCCGGCCGTGTGTGGAGTTGTCGCAAGATATTTATTTATTATATATTTATTTATTATGAATAGAAATTCTATTTTTGCAACAAAGCGATATTGGTTGTATTTTTATTTAAATGTATATGCTAAAATGTTTACTTATTGTTTAATCGTCATCGTCATTAACCCTTATATCATTTTCCCGTTAAACAAGGGCCTGCTCTCAGAATGAGAAGGCATAAGTCACTGGCTTCAGTATGAATAGTACAAATACCAACTCCATTATTAGTGTGAAAGATGTAATCAACCAGCCGCAATATTTAATGTTTAGTGTTATTAAATATTATATATGTTTAATAGTAATATACTTACATAATATTATATATGTTTAATAGTTATTTACCACAAGTGATCACAAACTAACCCAGGTAATCTTTTGTCATGAAAAATACTGGTTGAAAAATAGATAGAAAAAAGATATCAAATGTTTCAATAGAAAATTTTAAATTCGGAATTGCAGACATATTTAGAAACGTAACATCACGCCTGTTATCCCCGAAGAGGTAGGAAGACGAGTGTAATACATTCCTACGTTTCACTATTTACATTTCCATCCCATTATGGAATAGGTGGTGAACTTATTTCCATATACTTACACAATTCCGGACTCTATTATATTAATTCCAAATAGTACTCGATCCGGGATTTGAATCAAGGACCTCTCGATCGGCAGTTGCGCTTGCAACCGACGCGACGAACGAGGCAGCTAACATACAGACAGTTAATTATAACATTTACATTGAAATCAACATTTCTTTTCAGCATTATTGCTATATCATGACAATCTCTCTAGAGTACACTAACCTAACTATCTCTATGTTATCTTATACTTTCAATCACTGCGTCTATCAGTTCGATAACATCTACAAACATGTCGCCGAAAATTAAAAAACTCCATTATTTACTTTTTCATGAATTAATAGTGCGACATTATTATACATAATTCAGTTTTTTTAGCTAAGTAAGTATTCAGGTGTAATATATGCTGTTGGGGTTCTCATAATACGGCTTGTAACGTCTACGCTGTGGCTTTTTGGCGGCAGGCATGCAGCCGCGCCGCTTCGCGATCTGTCAGCGCTGGGTTTAGTCGCCTTTTACGACACGCGAGTTTTCGGGTATAGGATCGAGAAACGTATTTTTTTCGCCTCAACAAGGACAATGGTAGGTCAATATACGTAACATCACGCCTGTAATCCCCGAAGAGGTAGGCAGAGCAGTGTAGTACAC
>DVPD01000252.1:0-12651 GCA_018237605.1 Apyrrothrix (Melanopyge) sp. n. Burns01
AATTATTTTCTGTAGAAATGAATTTGCGACACTCACACGTTTGTTTTATGACACTTATGTAACAGAAACATTTAAGTGAGATATTTTTGATGCTTACTATGCATAATCATTTTTATTATAATTTATTAGGTTTCACAGACTTCTCCTACACATCTTTGCACAGCATATTAAATAAATATAAAAATTTCTATATCTATGTTAAATGTAATATTTATGATATGATATGGTTTATTTTCATACATTATTATCAGTTAAAAAAAATTAAATTACACCTCAATATTTTAATCTTTTAAGGTGGTTTTGATAGCTTTTATCACTTTAAGACCAAAAAATTAACAATCACATGAGAACATTCAAAATTATTTATGTAACATAAAGGCACTTTTTCTTTGTTAAATAAATATGTTTTGATAAATTTTAATTCATAAAATGATTGAATCATATTTATACTCATTCATTAAATGATTTATAAATTCATTTAATGTCCTATAATTCATAATATCAGAAAACCGAATGTTATTTATGTAACATACAGATACAGTTTTTCTTAAATTAATAGATAAATTTTTAAATTGGTAATAATACATAAAAGTTTTCTTTCTTAAATGAATAGGTCTGATTTGTTAAAATTAACAATGAAACATCTTTGTAGATAACAACATTTGTTGCAAAATAGTTTGGTAAAGTACTCGTTATTACAAAGTAGTTGTCCATGAATCATGATGTGATTTATCCCTACTAATAATGATATAGTTTTTAATATATTTCATAGCAGGGGTTTCCAAATTTTTTTAACACACAGCTCCCTTATACATTTGTTAGTTCTTTATGGCCGCCTCATTTTATTAATACATTGATGTAGCAGGTAAGAGAGTTAGGAAAAGCACAACCATATGTAGTTTTAACTGATAAATAAACATGAAATAGAAATAAATTCAATATCTTTTTGATCCCACCCATCCCTTAAATTCTCTATCAATCTGCATACACTATTATATTGCAGCACTTTTTTCCTCTCTCCACATCTCCCTAAGACTCCACAGCATACACTTTGGGAAATGCTGTATAATAGACTAAAAACATTACTGAAATATAGTGTTTTTATTCTTATTCAACTATTGCACTTACTGTAAAAGTAATAGATAGAATACACCAGGCAACATAGCCACTTCAGTTAGATCTACAAATTGCTAAGAAAATCCATTTCACTACACATTACAGTGAATAATTGTAGTCCCTGCTTTTAATGTATCATTTGTAGATAATCAGTCTATTTTTTCATTTTTTTATGTGAATTATATACTTTTAATAAAACTTTAGTTATTTCTTATAAACAATTTATGGACATATTATTTAACTCGCTTAAATCTTTCAGGCATATGCAGCAGGATGTAACATTGTAATACTAGCATCCAATTTTGAACGAGTACAAATAATCCCCGGAGCTATTCATGGTTACATTCGCATTAGTTCCCTGGACTGCAGCACTGACACTGGTAAAATAGCAGCCGCATACGGTGCCGAAGTTTGCATATTTGAACCAACTCCACTCATTCACACTGCAGCAACTACTCATGTAAGTATTTGTTGTGTTGATTTTTTTTTATTTCGGTTTTTTGTTTTGTACTTAACCCATATATGCACAAAAAAAATCCAAACCAAAATGTATTGAGTCTAGTGATCTATTTCAATCTCTAGGGTAATTTTAATAAATGCTGTTAAATCATATAACATCTTGTGCACATACATAGGAGTCCCTAGGCACCTGGTCAGTTTTTGAACCTCTGGGCATATATGAGTTAATTTAAAAAACAAGTGTGTGATGCAGTATCCAATACAGATTGTCACATTTTAGGAATGTATGAAAATTATAACATGCATCAATAAGTCATTGACATATAGTTAAAATATAAAACATGTTCTATCATGCCTTTCTGGCTGTGTTTACATATCTTGAAATTAAATGATCCTAAGGATATGAGATACTGCTCCCAGCATTCATTGTAAGGGGCCTGGTGGGACAGTATACCAATGATGTCCTTATCATCATCATCAGCCTAATCCCGTCCACTGCTGGACATAGGCCTTTCCAATAGCACACCACTGAGCTGGATTTTCAGCTTTTAGTATCCAACTACTGCCAACCACTTTATCAATGATGTATAATATTGAAATGACATTTATAAGGATTTGAGAACAGCTTTTATGTGGAACTAGCTGATGCCCACAATTTTGTCTGTGTTATTTATGATATTAACAATATATTTTGTATTTGGAAAAGAAAAGAAAAATAATATTGAATGCAGATACATACTTTGTTAAAAAAAAAAGCACTAAAAATTGTAGTTTTCTTAAACCTATATAACTTAGGAGTTACATAAAATATCTCAATATTTTTTTTAAATCTGGAGCAAGTGCCTAAGAAACAAAACTAAAAAAACTTGATCTAAATCTGTCTAGCAGGTTTTGTGTGATGCACGCCACTCAACACATACAAACGACCTCTATCATTTTATTTATATAGATTACATTGTCATTTTTACATACATAGATAGTTTACATTGTCATAGATGCAGAGCACCTTGACATAACTAAAAAAAAATAAGTAAAAGCCTCTAAAGTAATTGCAGTAATTCCTAGTAGCGATGTCAATGGTAATACGGTCCAAACATACACATTTTAGACATTACATTTATGGGTAAAAAGTTAGTGGACAAAAAAATTAAATGTTAAAATAAATTTAGAATATGGTCTAATGGATAGTGTTTGATACGTTGTATTGAGTATCATACTGATAAGATAGAAGAATAATAACAATGACTAAGAATCATAGTACCCAGTCATTGTGAGTTTTCACCAGGCACAATCAGATTATTTACGAATGATATATTTTTCTATTAATACTGTAATGTTATGTAATATCATGCCTGTATTTACCGAAGAAGTAGTCCAAGGACTGTACTACATGCCCCTGTTTCACCAGTTACGTTTTTCCTTTAATTTAATATATGTCATGTTTTGAATACTGTATTTATGTACTGAAATAAAGTATCCTTGAAGATTGCACAGAGGTTTATCTATATAAAACTGTCACTGAAATATTTTTGGAAATCACATTGATTAGATAACAAATGAGTAATTACTAGTAGGTTTTATCCAGGAGTAATTGTTGTATTCTGAAAATATCAAAATTTTTCATAATACATTGCCACATATTATTCTCTCATCACTACCTCAATACATACATTTCATATTGCATTTTTATGCTACTGGTATAATAGCTTTGATTATATTTATCAGATTAGGGATTTCCAAAACCAATGTGATAACTGATAAGCAATAATAGAAAAGGGAGCACATGAAATATGTGGATTACATAACAGTTACTTTGTTCATTAATATATAAAGAAATAAATACACAAATTAATTATTACTGTACTTGTTGGGCGAGTTGGTCGCAACCTCTTCTGCCTATCGAGAGCTCCTGTGTTTGATTCCCGGGTCGGGTACTATTGGACTTTTCTATCTTTAGATTTTTCAGTAGAAATGTCGAGTAGTGGCTCGGAGACTGAATTAGTCAACGGTGCATGGCAATAAACTCACCATCTATTCCATAAAGGGACATAAACCTAACTGGTGAAACAGGGGAGTGTAGTACACTCCTCTGCCTACCTCTTCAGGGATTGCAGGATTATTACTTGCTGTAACAGTGAAAGGCAAATCTCGCGATGAAAGCTACACACTTTATAGTTTTCCATAATGTTCTAAATGGCATATGAAGTGCGGGTGCTCTTGGTTAGCAAGGAAGATTATGGCCTTGACCTTCTTCATTCTGAGAAGAACCTCGTATCCCACAGTGGAATAATAAAAGGTTTGATGATGATAAAGTGCGTATTATATTTTGCAATCGAAAAGGCATTTGTTAAAGTGTGCTCATATTCCAATTATAATTTGTTGACTTATGTATTTTTCTTAATCATTCCCCTAATTTAACCTGAACGAAATGAACTATTTTAAAATGTACGTTCTCTATTTAGAACGCTATATACGTACGTAAGAGAGATTCAAAATCAGAAGGAGGCCGCGGCTATGTGTGTAATGGAGCGAATCTATAATTTCAGACGTCATTATTGTTGTTGTTATTGAGGAAATATAACCGACTTGTCCGCTATTAATTACGCGTAACTTTAACAATTAAGCCGAGATAATTAACAGCGCACACACAGTTATGAATAATTATATCGAGGTTAAACCTAGGTTTCCAAAATTACAATTCAACTGACAAAATTTACTCAGTTGTCGTCGTCTATATTGGAACGTATTTATTTAACAGATGAAAATAATATTCTGTTAGAGAGATTCGTGACGTAGTTTGTGGTGTTTCGTAACTCGGTCCCATCAGAGGCAATTAATGGGCCTGGCATTTAATCGACAAAGTTTGTAAAGCAAATGTTGGACGCCAGTGTTGATTAAACTACAAACTGGGAGCGCTGAAGCGTTGTAATGTAATTTGCGATCACTAACTGAACACTGCGTTCTATTCGCGAGAAAGTAAATAGCACGCAACAAGACAAGTACGACGGCCGTTGCTGACAGTTGCCGTATTCAATTCATCCGCTCTGTCCCCACAGTCACATGATTTGCAATTGTATTATAAATTGGTCTTCATAATAATGTATTGTAATGGTTCTCAGTTTGCACTTGCGTCATATTTATATTTAAGACGTTATGTGGAAAACTGTGACCGAGTACTTTTCCGCTTTACCGATGTATGATTTTAGTGAAATTGATAATGAACTTTAATCAATGAATTAGTATTAGAAATGGATCTATGATTGCACTGATTGTATTGTTAGTTTTTTAAGTGCTTTGATTCATTCAATCTCATTTTTTTAGAACGCCCCTTTTTTATGGTTTGCGGAATGTTTGATTGCACGAGCGTATTATTATCAGCGTGCGTTACGCGGCACGTAATGTGGATGAATGGGGCATTTGAACGTTCTGATATAGTTCAATTGAATCCAAGATATTTTTAGAGGCATAAATGTCCGATTAATCAACTCGCGTGCGTTTAATTTACTATTTACACGCATATACATGCGCGGAAATATAAACACGAAAATAGAATACGTCCGACACGAAGGCTACTACTGATGTCTGATGTCTTCCAGACCGCATTCTTATAGTAAATGCTAGTGAAAACAGGTAGTTTTATAACGCAATCCATATTCATTAAACATTTTATTATTCATCGCTTTGGAATAACATTATGTCTCGTTTGTTACATCATCCAATTTGTACAGGTTTTGATAATCTGAATGTTTGACTTTTTTTAAATTTGCATGGTCATAAAAGACGATGCTAGCAATCATTGAAATAAATTTTTAATAAATGCTACAATGTCAATGTTTTAATACAAAAATATTGGTGTTATTTAATTTTCGGATATCGGACAAATATTTGTGACATAACCGTATTACTTTTTGCTCAAGACAATATTATGCTCTACTGTGAAAAATAAATAATTGCACTTCCTATCCCGGTATAAGTAAATAGTTACTATCCAAATGTAGTAGTACTTTTATAAATCTATTACTAATATGATCCATGTACTCGTACAGTGTTAGTAGGCTGTAATAACAACGCAGTTCCAAATTATTTACTTAAATCGGATACAGTCATATTAAATATGGCTTATTATCTGTGGGCGTACAAAAAAACAGGCCATATTTAATAGCTTTTCTTTATTTGAATGTAGAAAAAGCACGACAGGTACGTATGGACAGATATAGAACACTCGGTATTCTTTACCGATCTCTTAAAGGACCTGGCGTGACGATATAGTAATAATTGTTTATTGTGTCTTAGATGTACTTTATAAACATTATTCTATTCTTCCTTGTATATCATTTTCATAAGATATCGATAGAAAAATACCACTGGAGAATTCTAATACAAATAAATGGCGGGCGCCTGACCTGAATTTATATAGGTGCGAAGGTAATAAATTGTATGCTCTACAGTTGGTAGATGAGCTCCACTTTGACCTAAATGAAACGATAGCAATTTTGGCGAAATTCCAATGTTACATGAAAAATGTTCATATTCGTCCGTAGGGCTTGGAGTATCGATGGGTGCAGACCGGCAAGTTGGTTGCGGACGGGCCCATCACGGCGCTGTCGTGGAACCTCGAGGGCACGCGTTTGCTGACCGGCGGGAAGATACTACAGCTGTGGCACCAGGCATCACTGTACCAGGAGGACAGTCAGCGTGAGTACTATCTACAAATACAAAGTTTCAATTTTGCAGTGCGATACGATGCGAGTTGGATTAAATTATTAACCGGGATATAGATAATGCACAGTCGCCTTTTGTTTCTACGATATGTTATAAGTATTATGGATTCCATATCAATATCGATCTGACGTCGCCTTCAATACATTCATGTTGTCCGTATTACAATCACAGTCAACGGCTAATTGAACTCGCGCAATATTTGGACCGACCACAATTCGAATATAGTTTGAGTATAGCGCATTGGGTATAAACTTGAGTGTTGCATATTTCCCGATCAATGTTCTCTCTGCAGTCAGGCACTTCGAGACCTGAATGCGGTGTATTTGGCGCATGGAGTTCCATTGCTCAGAAAATAAAGATTGCGTAATAATTCACAAACTACGCCCGCATAGATATTGCTTGTAGAAGTTTTGTGTAACGATGACACACGTTTCTGCCCGATCTAAATCTCCATATTGAAATTAATGTTATTCATCGCCTTTGTTATAACATGTTCTTGAATTGAGTTTTGTGTATACATCTTAATATATAGATAAAGTCGACATGTGAACGCGCATTATATTTTCCTCATATTTTAACTGTTCTGTCGTAAGCTAGACACAATGTCCATTATAAAGTGAAATCTCTAAATTTATAGAGGGACACAGCAAGCAGTTTTATTTCCCTCCCATTACCATTCGTATACGTAACAGCTCGACTTTGCCAAATATATTTTTCCCTTGTTATTGCAGTTGGTAAAACATTTTACACTTTTAGTAGCTGTAAATTTGAATTTCCTTTATTTTAGTGTAGTCAGTGTTTGATGTTTATTATAAAACGCAACATTGCGCCTATAATCCTCGAAGAGGTACTCAGAGAAGTGTAGAACACTCCTACATTTCACCATTTACGTTTACGGCCGGCTATGGAATAGAGGGTGAGTTTATTCCCATCTATCGGACACAAATCCAAACTCCAAACTACTACTACTGATTTTACGTTTGTTACCACTCAGCCAAAGGCAGTCAAGGCAGTTATTTATTATGAAAAAAAACAAGATGTTAATACAATTCAAGGCAACATCGCTTCACCACATTCTGTTCACGACAAATGGCATATAGTTCGCAAAACCGGCTGTTAATGAAATTTTTGTCAAAATCGAATATCAAAACAAAGATGTGATTATATATATAAATATGTGTCACCATTCGTCAACAGTTTACAAGGTGCATACAGAGCACTGTTCGTGAAATACACTTTCTATAAATAAACTTCCTGAAAAGATAAATATGATTAAACTAATTAGATACACAATGAATTGTTAAACATTTTTGGAAGTAAACCTTTTTATTTGACCAGTCGACTGGCCCGGTCGTTAGTGAATCTAACTGCTAAGCCGAGGATTGTTAGTTCGATTATAATATATTTGCATGACGAGCACAAGTATTTTGTATGTATCGTGGTGAAAAAAAATAAGCTGTTACAAGATAATTAATTATTATTATCATTATCTTTGAACCTGTACTTATAGACTTTGAACCTGGCTAAGAGGCGGGCGGGAAACCTGATGGTGCGCGTTCACCGTCGCCTATGGACATGTGCAACACCAGAATAATCGCTAATGCTTTGCCGGCTTTGGAGGAGAGCCGGCAGAGCGTTGGAAAAAAAAATATTATTCTTATAATTATTGTCGGTGTCGTTCTAGCGAGCTCCGGGGTCACGTTCCAGATCGGCGGCAGCGACAAAGATGACAAACCGAAACAACAGGACGACGAGGACCCGGTGAGTTGACATAGCCGATTGTATCTCCATGCTCTTGATCGGCACAAACATTAGATAAGATATACATGTGCGCATTATTTCGTCCCCGCTGATAGCATTGTTTGAATCTTTACACACGCGCACCCAAGTGCTTATAATTCTGTATCAAACCGTCCATGTAATCCTGATTAATAAAAGTTATTGATGTTTTCAATTTTCGGTACGCTTACGTCCTTATTATTTCATTGTACATTGTATTTAATATTTGGCACGTCGAACGTAACACGTAAAGTCACGCCTGTAATCCCCGAAGAGGTAGACGCAGGAGTGTAGTACACTCCCAATTGAATCTACGAATCGGCATGTCGAATCGATATCTAAAATAATTCCACGTGTTTTTCTTTTATCAATACGATTTTTGTTTGTTTATTTAAGTAATCTTTATACATACCAGTTTTACGTTGACGGTGATTTTCTTTGATACTTTTTGTGTTTTAATCATTAAACAACATTGATCGAGTGGATTGGATTATAGATTTGGCACTCGTATCAAAATATTCTTTGTCCATTGCAAACAGTCCATTTGGCGAGATAAGATTAAAGAAACAGTATGGAGAAGTAGACAAATCAAACACGAATAATACAAAATTGAGTGTGTTGTATAGGTCGTGATGTTTGTTGTTAGGGTGTCTACAAAGTATGTAATAAGACATGTTACATAACAAAGTTATTTAACACGTTTTATTAATGTAGATATTGTGTGTTAAAAAACGTTTTATGGTTATACTAACATTTGCCCGCGGCTTCGCTTCCACAGAACTCGATATTACGATACATTTCAATGGATCATATGCTTTTGTTGTTTTGTTTAATTTCCGGTGTGTAACTTCCGATCCGACGTATTTCGGCACAAACCGTCAACCCTTGTTATACCTCTTAGGAAAAGATTATAAAAAAAACTGATATACGCATAACATCACGTAATCCCCGAGGAGGTAGGCAGATTAATGTAGTACACTTCCACGTCTCACCAGTTATGTTTACGTCCCAATATGGAATAGGTGGTGAGTCTATTGCCATACACCGGGCACAAGTCCAGACGCCTAGCCACTACTAGAAATTCTATTTTTTTTAACAATCCAATAGTACCCGACCAGAACCTCTCGATCGGCAGTCGCGTTTGCAACTAGCACGACAAACGAAGCTGTCAGATAAGCAAATCAATAGATATACAATTTTTAGTCTCCATTTTACTCCCATTTGAGTAGAATTTTCAAAAGTCTATAAACACAAATTATTTTTATCGACTGAAAGCATAAAACTATAATTTCAGGCGTATATTTTCATACAACTTTTCAACATCTACATGTATTT
This sequence comes from Apyrrothrix (Melanopyge) sp. n. Burns01, assembly GCA_018237605.1. Classification (NCBI taxonomy): domain Eukaryota; kingdom Metazoa; phylum Arthropoda; class Insecta; order Lepidoptera; family Hesperiidae; genus Apyrrothrix; species Apyrrothrix (Melanopyge) sp. n. Burns01. The sequence continues at coordinate 9,412 of DVPD01000252.1, forward strand.
TATCCCCTTACGGTAAGGAATTCACAAAATCCGTTAACATTGAGCGTCTACATCAGAAAATGAGTGCTTAATTTTATTCTAGTCTATATATGGGTAGAAATCGTTTATATACATAGATAAATAACTCTGAGAACAGCACTTCAATACTAAAAATCACCGATCGTACAAAATGCGCATGTGAGTACGTATTTGTTAAATGTTACGTTATAAAATGATGTTAAACAAAGTGGATGTATTATATAACCAAGTTTTATAACATGCTATTTAATCTGGTATCACCTTTAAAGTGAATAAGAGCAAAACGGATTATAGGGACCCATTGATTTTAAAATAAATTTTGTATTTATTTGAATTGTAATGTGTTATCCAGGGGTGGTTGTGCGTGTGGCAGTGCCACACGGCGACGCCCGCCCACCACCTCGCGTTCTCGCCGGACGGCGTGCTGTTCGCTACGTCGGGCGTCAACGATAGACTCGTCAAAATATGGTATCAGAACAAAGGTGAGATTCGATAACATTTACGAACATGTTACATTACATTTACATTATTTGAAACAAATATATTACCTAAAATAATATGGTATTAAGTTACATATAATGTGTATTTATTGCCTTCTTTCGCACAAAATTGTACCTCTCATTTGCATCATCTCAATTTAATTTTAAAGATTTTCATAGAATTATTAATTATTATTGAATATTCGAATAGAATTATTAATAAAGTCATAAAATCATATAATTATTAATTAAGTCGTTTAATTCAATAGATTCAAGATTGTGTCCTTGGTTTAAACTGTATTATATTCCACCCAATTATGGGACGTACTGAACATGTCTGCAGTTTTAGTCCAAGCGCACGGCGAGCACGCGCCGCCGGAGCTGAACTACACGTTCATCTACGTGGCGCACCCGCGGGCCGTCACGCACCTGTCATGGCGGAAAACGAGCAAGTATATGCCTAAGTACGTTGAAACGTTACTAAATTTGTTACGCACATTATTGTTATTATGTAAACTATAATTTAAATTTGAGTAGAAAATGCTCTGTATGTTTATATTTCACATACAATATTACGCATAAGTTAAGCGAATACATTGCATACAAATTGTAAACCGACTTTATTTGTTTAGAGGTAGCGTGGGGAACGTGCTGGTGACATCGTGCGTGGACAACATCTGCCGCGTGTGGGCGGAGACGCTGCTGCCGGAGGACGAGTGGGGCGGCAGCGCGGCGGCGCACTCGCGCTCGCCGCCGCGCCGCCAGCGCGCCACGCACCGCCACAAGCACCGCTTCATGCAGCGCTTGAAGCATATGAAGTGAGTGTCGCGTCAGTCACCAGATGTCGTACACTCTCGTCATGCCTTTGGAATGGAATATTAAACACCCTTTTCAGCATTTACTCATATCATTATGACAATACGCTAGAAAAAAATCAACTGTTCCATATTCCATATTCCAAATAGTCCATATTTAATTTGGGTGTTAAATTAGTTAGGGCAGATAATTTTATAGACAAAGGTGGATGTCGTTTAAAATATTCTGTTTTATTGTGTATCCAGTATATTTCAGTACTTTTTCTTTAGCGTAATAATCGGGACCATGTAATCTAAGCGTATGCATTTAGTACAAACACGTATTTAATTAGAGTTCTAGAAAATTCTATTTACATAAATCTGCAATTTAAATCCACATTTGGGTTTTTTCATGCAAGCTAAATTTATAAGGCGATTAGTTTTTAGATAATCCTTCATTGATAAGAATGCTATAATTACAAGTTAAGCAATTGACACGCGTACGAACTCGTATCATGAAGATAATAAATACCTCTTGCATTTCCTATTTCAAATCGATTAATAAATTCATAAAATTCTTAAAGCTTTCGCAACATTGATCCTAGCTCTTACCTGGCAGCCGTTAATGGGACTTTAGGCGACGTTCCTGATTGTAGCGTCAAATATATTGGAGGCCTTCAGATCGGTTAAAAACCTTCCCGCGTGCGAGTTCCTCACAAACCCGTCTGTTACGTCGAAACCTAATCCAGTTCCTCACTAAGAAAGATTCAAGCCTACCTTCATTTTATTTAAGCATATGGGAGCTTATTATCTATATTGTCTACCAGTCCACGTGGGACCTATCTCCTCACTATTGTAACTAATCTTGCCCAGCTGCGGAATATCAATGAGTTCCAATTGAACCAATGAACTCATCAGTAAATTTATTTACTCTGAATTTTAATTTATTGCAGGACTTGCTTCCACATCAGACGGACGGCGCAATCGTCGAAACAGCCCGGAGCCCCTATCCCCACCCTCCCCTCTACTTACAGTGCACACGACTTCCACAACCCTTACCATGCTACTTCTTACACCGGTGGTAAGAATATTTGTATATACAAAGTAAACTTTGTTAAAAAGCTTCCCTTTGCAACCTTAATGTGTATCTCGGTGTAGTTGGTGTTCCATAATCAAATGATGTACTGTGACTAAACTATTTTCATTTTAATCAAATTATTTTCATTTTAATCAAAGGTAGCGTGATTCCAAGATAATTTAAGGGTGGCAGGACATGTTGCCTGAGGTTAGGCAGATGGATTATTCTATTGTTTACCTAGACTAACAATTCTTTTAGACTATGAAATCTCCTTGAAGTAACTCATGGATGCTTTGATCTGTAGTAACCATATATGATTTGGCAATATAAAGTGTCCTAGAGATACATCATGAATGTCTTTGTTTCGTAATAATCGTACAGTTAGTCACATTAGTTGATTCGTATCATTCATTCGTTGTGGCTAGCAGATGTCGAAAACAGCAATGTAACTGTCACAGGTCTGCACTTCCACCTGGCGGCGTCCATAAACGCGGAGACCGACATCCCGCTGGTGCCGTCGCTGGCGGGCGGCGGCCGGTTCATCTTACACTGGCTGCACAACAAGGAGATGCATTTCACCAGCCAGGCCGAGGCTATACTCCATGATCTAACTAAAAAGGTACAGTCGTTAACACGGCATGCTTCCTTGGATTCGATTTTTACCTGACAGAATTGTCTATCATAGATGTGCATTTTGTGTGATAGAATAATATTTTATATATTACATTTTATTTATTAATTGGGGCTCGGTGTTTTCTGACTACCTGCCTTAAAAATATAGTAATATCAATGTTATTTTTTTAATGGCGAAACAAATGAAAAAAAAAAATTACTTCTTTTTTTATTAGTCCCATGATCCATAGATATAAAA
>DVPD01000253.1:0-12622 GCA_018237605.1 Apyrrothrix (Melanopyge) sp. n. Burns01
TTTCATATTTAACATATGTTTTCCCATGCATTTTAAACCACGCTTCTTGTCAATTGTAATAGACGCAACGATTGTGCGTCTACTAGGGAGCCTTGAACAGGTGGTTCTAAAGATTTCATGTCTACATTAACAAACTATGGTAACCCTCGTTCCCACGGTGTGATATCTCAGGCTGCCGCTCCAACGAACCGCAAACGGGGCTCATAAAGGATTCTTGATAACCTACCTTTAAATCAAACAAACGACATAGAACATTTCCTAAAAACTAAAACATCTAACTGTGAAGCGTATTCTAAATATGAATTTCATTTAAGAACTGCAATTATGCTTATTACAGAAAGATGTACCTAACGTAAAATTAACGTTATAAAAAATCAATTGTAGTTGTAGGTAGGAGCATACACGAAATAGCTGTACTCCTATGTAGGGTTATACACGAAAAACTATGTTGGAAAAAAAAAGACATATCTAATCAAACCCAATGTTTCTATAAAAAAATCACGTCCTATAATTTACAAATATAAATTTGTATAAACAGTAGTTTCGGCAGTTTTACACAACATTTTAAGAATATTCTGTAATTTCTCACACGTAATTCTGTTGTCTTTTACGACGAATCAGAAATATACTCAGAGAAGAAACTGGAAAGAAAAGAATGAAGAAAGAAACTCAGAGAAAAGTTTCCCGTCACGGTCTGTTATAGGCTACATATGTACGTGTTGCAAAATACATTTTAAATTCAATTATTGTATTTTCCCCGTACGCAAACTGAACAAAAAGTTAATAACTTCAGAAAAACTTTCACGTAACTTTGACTTCTTCATACAAATTGTTCTTTAACAGTTACTAAACTTTAATTTTTAAAAACGAGATACAGAAAGACAAAGTTTATACTATTTGTTATTAACTTTGTATCTTTAGTGAGATATGAAATTTAAAAAATACGTTTAAAATAAATTTTCCTATAAATGTGTATCTATTTTACATACCTTTCTTCAAAAACGCTGAGTTGGTTTCTGCAGCTAATTTAGCCCCTCATCATTGCCATTTTTTTTTGAAAAACTTGCAAAGTTCTTGAAGAACTTTTCTTTCATATTAAAAATAATCGCAGTGATCTGTTGCAATACACTTCGAAGCGGATAATATTTTTTCTTGAGAATCTCGTCGTAAAGGTAGATTCGATTGTTTATTGATGAACGCGTATGTTTTCGGCGAATTGAGGAGAAACAGCGATGGAACGTCCGCCTTGCTTCGCGGCGACGACCGACTGCTTTGAACACTCTAGTCGCTTGAGAGAACCGCTTGCTCTGCTAGTGACGTGCGCAGTTTTACCGAACCCTTACCTCCACCCTGCTGCGTACCCTAATACCTCCAACGGGTAAGCCGCCTCGGTTCAACTCTGCAAGACGCCGATCGTCTAAGCCACAATGACGTTAGGTACTATCACATTTTTTAAAACTTTTACGCGAATATTATTAATAAAAGCGATGATACTAATAATTAAACTCGTAGTCTGCCCTAACTTTAATCAACGTTATATAGCGTAATTTTCTCGGGCCTAATTAAGTTAACGACATAACATTAATTAAGCAACACGGGAGACATTATAGCTAATATTACAAACAACAGAACAGACGAACGAAATGTCGAGAATTTATAATGTTATTTTAGCCCATCTCTATGCGTAAGCCAAGCGTAGGGCCCACGCCCCGCGCGTCTTTCGGCCCGTAAGCGCCCAACCGCATTTATATATATTATGCTGTATACCTGTTTATGCATCTCAGATGATTCGTATATTGATCAGATAAAAAAAAGCGTTAAGGGAGAATTGGAATTCACAAATATATTTGTACATAAACAAATAATACTCCGCAAAAGTCGCACTAACGGAAGTCTAATATATCTGCGCCTTCTATACCTATACATATTTCTTCGAAACCTTATATCGTTGGTCTCCGCTTAGAACAAGAGAGTTAAGGCCATAGTCTGCCACACTGGCCAATACCGGGTTAGGAGTCGTCACACGCTCTAGAAAATATTTTTTAACTCGAAGGTGTCTAGGTTTCCTCACAATGTTTTCCTTCAGCGTTATAGCAAGTGACATTTAATCTTAAAACGCACATTTTTGTAAAGAAGTGCGCGCCAGTTTTGATTCCAGGCCGCCGGATTGAGCAGCTGAAATTAAAACCGCTGGGCTATCCTTCTTATATTACTAAGTTTATATTAGTAACTAGGTGTAATCTTCTATATTGGTAAGTTTAATTATACCTCCGACGAGACACAGCTGCGTAAAAGTTTCTCTTATAAAACAATTAATCTTTTTACTTACAAACTAACATTGTTTTGTTCTTGCCCCTTATATAACCGCACTAGCAACAGTCACGGGTCTGTCATTTGAATATTTAAATGCATAAACACATTAAAATTTCAGTTAATAAAGAAGAAAGCTGGACTAACAATGTCAATTATCGTAACATCGTTTTAAACCTGAAATAATTATACAGAATTTAAACTCATAAAAATTATCGATATGAGGTAATTCTACAGGATAATGGTAAATAAAAAGTTCATAGGAAACTTTCACAGTAAACTAAAATCTGTAGTAAACATTTCTGTTGTGCGTTCAACTTCGGGTGGCGTGCATAAAACAAAAGCGCTTAATGATTATCGACGGGTACATTTATAAGGGGAAGGGTACGTACAGGTTAGTGGGGCGTTGGCAAGGGATTGTACGTAGACATAACCACCCGTCACAGATGCGGGGAGCGAAAAAAGGCCCAGAGGCATTCCTTATCTGTCGCCTACAGAAAGCGCAACTGGCAGCCTAAATATACAACACTTGCGACGACACTACAGTTCATCTACAATCGCAACTTCCTAACTCTTTACATTTAATGATCGTATTTTAATAACTGTTGAATATTATATTAAAAAAGGTTGTGATAGACTATCGGAATTGTAGTCTATTAATAAACTTAGTGTCCTCTAAAAATAAAGGTCTAATAATAATATAGCTTAATCTTGAGATCGAAATTAAGTTTTCTTATTACTTCGTGGTTCTTAGAAAGTTTAGCGTTATATATTTGAAGTGATATAAAAAGGTTCAACTTCACTGGTACCGTTAGTTTGTTAACTCTTTAATAAGTACAGCGTTCGGGCTGTAGCTTTCTCTTCATTAAATATTTGTACAGTGAAAACGTTGATATATGAATCGTGTCGAAAGGTTGAAGCTTGCACCTTTTGTACTTTTGGGGTGAGATAAAAAGATTTAATTTAATTGGATGTGTTAATAAATTACATCCCGTATAAACACAGAATTCAGAAAGCGGCTTCAGCTTCATTGAATATTCAAATGACAGACGTTAATGAAATCGTGTGGAAAATTTGAGGATGGAGCCTCTTTTTTACATTAACATAACCGTATTACCTCAGAAAACCTAGCGTAAGGTAACGGTCGTAATTCGAAAGATAGTTAGTGTAAGTTCATATTGAGTTGGTAAGAAAGTAATTAGAATTGCACAAGTACCTATTTATACATCACGTTAAAACAAAACTCATATGAACCGTTCCATTGTATTAAATATAGTGCGAGAGTTTACAGGAAAAGTTAAATGTATTGCAAGCAACAATTTAGAATCACATAAGATTCATCTTAAGCTCGTTAATCAACTCGATATTTGGGTTCCGCATGAATACTGTCGACTATTACGGAATTTAACATTCACTAGTCATCCAACCAGTACTTGCGATACATATTTCCAAGGTAAAATACATGACCTTTTTGGAAAAAAAATATTATTGATGGAAATAGCATAGTCTACGTCACTGATAATCGAAAACAACGATTACAAAGATGTATTTTGTTGGTTCCAATTAACCAAAGGATCAGCTTACTAACAAGCATAGTAACAAATTGCAAAATTTATGGACGTTATCTAAAATAATCTGAAAAATGGCTAACTCTGTAGACCATCCCTAAACCTTTCCACTATTCAAGCAGTTTTAAAGCGCAAGAAAGTCATGTATGAGAACAATAAAATATATAAAGATATTTTTTTTGACATTTTTGACCCACGTTATCTTCCAAACGCTACGTTAGATTCTGTTTCGGTTTGCGGAATTGAAACATTTTATTGGAAATTTTTGACGCACGATATCTTTTGAACGCATCGTTCGATTACGACGCAGACTGCGACATTCGGCGTAGTCTTTCAAGCGTACAAAATGCGTATGTGATGTTTACAAGACGGGTTGATAATTATCGAAGTTATTTAAAAAATACTTTATTCTTTGCGTTTTTGCATTTTTAATGTCTATGAAAAGGATGGAGCCTCTTTTTTACATCGACCGATTGACTTCAGAATCTAATCAGATCTATGTCATGATGAACCGTTTCAAACGCTGCGTTGCGAGTTTATATCGATTGATCCGTTCTCGACATATCATACGACAATTTTTTTTTTACACAAGCATACTGCTGAACTTTACTCAGAAAATAATCAGGATTGCTTCCTAGGACCTCAAAATGTGAAGATCTGAGAAAAATTCCATTTATGAAAACAAATTTGGCGTTTTTTGGACATCTTCGATTTACAAAGCGAGAAGTTAAAAAAATAGAATTTCAATTCGTAAAGAAATTGTTTGATTAAGATATTGCAAAACTTTGTTCTATATCTATGCCGCATCGCCCATTTAGCTCAGACCGTGAAGACAATGGATCATTAGTCAACTTTAAAAACTTTTAAATGGTAAAAATTTTAATAATAGGTCAAATAGCACGCCGTTGAGTATATATTCTGATGTGGGTCAGAAGTTATATGAGCGCTGAATCATGAACAGAGCAGAAAATGGCAAGTCATGGAACAGAATGGAAAGAATTTGAGCTTAACTTCATTTTTATGTTACTAAAATCGAATTTGATTTCTCACTAAAATGAATATTATTTTCGTGCCTGACCTAATTTTATAAATACGAGTGGTATCAATTTATTGATTACACGACGCCCTTTCCTTTCAGCGTCGGTGGAGGTCCGTAAATCACAGTTCGTTACTTAATAGCGTTCGTTGCCTTATAGGGCGCGAAACCCTTTAACCTCTTTAACAGAAAAATCCTCGATTTACGATTTCTCACACTTTACTACTTAAATCGAACTATGCTACCCTATCTTACAAACTGATCGCCATCTATAGGACAGTACCTACAAGTTTGTGTACAATACAATAAAGAAATTCCAGGATGGATATGAGGAATTACCAAAACAGCTTGTATTCTTGAATCAACTTGTATATACATATGCATACTGAGTGAGCGTATGCTGATTTAAAAAAAGAATGTTGGGATACTCTGAAATAAAGACGTAAATAAATTATAGGACAGTTTTATTGGTATTTATTAAGAAGGATAAATTGTATACGTTATGTTTCTACTACCGAATAAAATGTTGCTTTTTGAATTTTTTATTAGTTACTTACATAATGTAGGTCAGTCTGGCTGTCTAGCCGAACGACGTTGTTCAGTCATGTTTTTCCAAGAATAATAGAAACTTAGTTTTTAGTAACGAGGGTGACTATTAATTGCGCGTACGCCTTTTGATGCGTGCCCTTTCATCAAAGGACCCAACCGACTAGATCACGCGAACATGCATTTAACGCAGATTATAATTGCCTTAGTGAAACTTTTGTTGTTCAAATAAGTATCCTTCACAACAAAATTCATTTTTGTAACAATTATATACCTTTATTCAATATTAAAATTAATATTAATTCAAACGAAATATCGTTTTTAATATTTCAAATACAAACAATCATGTTCGTAGTTTTAATGGAATTTCTCCGTTACTTGAAATTAATGACATCAGCATTGTATTATATGTATATTCAAATCCTATGAACGGGTTTTATCATTTTATATTTCCTTTTTTTTCTAGAATACTTCGCTACAACACAACTTTTACCTCTTCATTTAAAAATAAAAACGGAATCCGTACTATTTATACTTAATAATAATAATACAAATTAACAGAATCAGACTTTTTCTCTTTGCCACTTTGTTATTGGCGGCAAACAACTTTGTATCAACCAGTGATCAATCTAGCTCCGATCAGGTCGTACGCTATTTAAATCTATGCGTACCATTAAAGATAATTGGACTCCGTTCAGCGCCTTCACTGCGGTACATTGACATTGTAATGAGCAGACACCTTCATGTGGATTCCCTCGACGATTCTTACGTCATTCATTATTACAGTATAAAACTTAACATTTCAAATATTTAGATGATAAATTGTAAAAGTAAAATTGCCATTATTACAACTTAAGTAAATGCAACTTGTGGACTTTACACAAGTGACACATACTTACGTTGTAATAAAGGCAATGTGCCAATGGTAAACCCTGGCTCATGAGTTCACAGTTACTGGCCCATTGGTGCAGAGGTAAGTGAACCTCACTGTCACGCCAGCGTTCTTGGGTTCGACTCCCACCCAGATAAAATATTTGTTTGATGAACACAAGTATTTCTTTTGTGCCTGGGTGTGAAAAATATCAATATTCGTATATATTTATATATGTATGTAGTTTATCAGCCGTCTGGTTACCATAACACAAGGGCCTTTGATAATTTGGAATCAGATGGCCGTGTGTGGAGATGTCCCTAGATATTATTATATCATTATTACAGTTCAAAAAGGTTAATAAAAGGTGCCAATTATCACAATGCCACTAAGCTATTTAGAAAATCAATACAAATTATAAATTTTCCGCAAATGCATCGGTCATACTTTTGTTAGGTGGCGTAGCGGTATCCAAAGTTCGTCTGGTTTGCATTTCTTCTATTGGATGTAAGGCTGATAAGTTGTAGTAGCTGTGCCCTACCGACACGAAACTTGTCTACGACTGAAGCACTGACATCAAAGGGGAATCTTTTAACATTTACCAGACATATCCGAGCTCTGCATTGAAAACGACACAAATGATAAAAAAGCACTTTGATGCGCCATAAACGCACAATTCCACCCCGCGAATGAGGTTTTCAGTTCATCTTAAGCTTATAGGCGAATAAAATTTATTCAACTTAACTACCTATCACGTTACCAAACTTCAACGTACACTGTCATCTATTCATAAATAAGTGAACATCGTCGCCACTCAAACTGGTAATCGTGTAATCTGGGTATATGAATCAAATTTAAAATAGGTTTCCAGCCTTTTAAATATAAAACACAGAAGGACAATAAAACTTAGAACACAATTAGATTGCTTTTTAAATGTAATGTTCTGTTAACTTATTTTCCACTGCGCGACACAGATCTCTTAAAAACAGCGGAATATTCGACGGAGTATCTATTCAGTTTGAACATGTTGCATTCTGGAGTCTGTTTCAGTAATATCGTAGTTGTATTAAGGACTGTAAAACTGAGCACTGTGTATAATTGATAGAAGCAGATGATTTTTTCATAAGTTTATTTCAGTTGGGCAACCTCGATTTTTATCAATCCGCACAATAAACATGACAACTGTTTAAAAAACTATACAGATTCCTCTAAGTAACAAACCAATTGTAAAGGATAAGAACAATCGCTTGGTGATCATATGTAGCGAGCACCGACGGATGTAACTTCTTGAGGTGTATTCTGAGATAATTTTCCAACAGCTGCTACCTACCTATAAATTGATTGTCGGAATTTGTGTATCCGCGCGCCTATTTTACACGCGCTGAAAATACCCGCGTTAATTCTAAATAGGAAACGGAACAGTCACAAGAGCCACAACAATGGCATACGTTTTGCATATCCTCATTTGCTATTCTGAGAGGATATCCTTCGGTACATCGGATGTAGCTCGAAAATCACATGTACGAGTTGATGCTACTTTAAGCCGTGAGAATTGAGGCGTTGCACGTCTCCTGACAATCAGAATTATATCCGTTTCCCGACACTGGTTATTATTACATTGCTCTATAAGTGTTACCATCGTATACATGTCAAAGTTTAACTAATAAACTAAATGTTTCGATGTCTGTGATGAAATCACAAAAAATATTACCGCGGCGTGTATGAAATTTCGCACACAGTGTTCGAAGTGTAGCATAAAGTTTGTATTATAATCGCGAAACATAAAACTCCTATTTTACTACTTGCCTGGCCCGTTGCTGCAGTAATTGGTGAATCTGTGTGTTGCGCCGGAGGGCGTGGGTTCGATTCCCACCCAGATTAAATATCTGTATAATGAAAACAGGTATTTGTTCTGTGTTTGGTTGTAAAACATATCTGTATAGGTACATATTTATACGATTATCTATACTTTATCAGTCATTTGGTTACCATAATACAAGCTCTTTAGATGCTTGCTTTGGGATCAAATTGCCGTGTGAGTACACGTCCTAAGATATTATGACTACTAACATACTATTGATATATTCCGTCTCGACAATTACAATTATTAAGTCGTTTCAATTCAGGCCAGTATTTCAGTTTAGTACCTAGTAATTTACAGGCTTAAGAATGCAGTTTTCCCTTATGATAATGCGTCTCTGTTTTTATACCGAGTCACGCGAACATGGTACGTGGCAGTTATTTAAACAATTATTTTGCAGCTTTGTGTCTCAATATTTTTACATTTATTATGATGTAACACGTATAAGTTTGGAGAGCTTACTATTTATCCAGATATTAGGATGTAGACAAGTAATAACTAATCTTATTTCACTCATTTATATTTATTTCATTTGCATATTTTATTGTTATTTATTTTGTTTTGTTTATTTTGAAGGGAAAATAAATATAAACCGACTACAATAAAATTAGCGCGTTCCGTCCGTTATAATTAATTTGTAGGCTTTTCATGCGGTAGGCAACTCTCGTGTCCCTAGATATATCTCGGCAAGAGCTTTATGTGAGTTTTTTTTACATATAATTACTACACAAATAACGTTAGTATTTGACTTAACAGGTGAATTGTGAGAGTGTCTACGTCTTTCCAAAAGCCTGGCAAGATTATGGTATACAAATTAGTGACTTTGTGAGCCAAACATTAAAGATGCTCAATAGCATTAATATTACCTACAAATTACACAAATTTTCTAAAAGATTTTAAAATACATTTTTTAAAAGTACATCTATCAAATTTCGTTTAAACTTACCTGATATATTTTAAACTTAAATTTTTACGTAATTTAACTTGCATTTGTGATGATACTACGCTCCTCGATTCAACGCAGGTTTCAGCCTACAATAAATGTTCCCGTAGATACGCCAGTTTAGCAAAGTAGAACATGGTCAGCTGTATAAATAACTCAAAATATTTATAGGTATAATTGTGATTTATCCCTGCAGCTCGCGACCAAAATAAGAGCTACGGTCTCTCCTGCTTGTAAGACGCAACTAAAAGGCGACTTCCGGGGTCTCGAGCTGTTGGAGTGGGAACTTGAACCGTTCAGCTAGCGCATCTGGGAAGGAAGACGATATGTGTGACTACATGTCGTCGTAAGAACTTGTAGGCACGGGAGAGCACGTAATATGTCTTTGCGTTGTAGGGCCCAGAAGAGCGTCGTGCCAGGAGGGCATCGGTGCGTTCCATCGAAGACTCCGGAGTCCTATTATCAAAAGAAGGCCACCGAGAGAAATTTAGTGACATAAAAATCCCACATAACCCGATATGTATCCCAGGATATCGGGTACCTTTTGAAGGTCCCCCGATACAAACAAGGTATCATTGCGATCATTTCAGTTAATAAAAATTACAGTGACGTAAGAAAAATCTGAAAGTGATCGAAGAAGAGATGAAATAGAGAAAGAAGGTCAATGAAATTCCTGTTTCCTCTGGCTAGGCGCTTAGTACCTTGCCCTCTGGTGATGGTAGAACGTGATAGATAAAGTTATATGTGATGGCTAGCTTGTACGTAGAATAGCTGCATAAGATAAATAATATTAATTACCAAAACCTTTACCTAATGCCCAGGGCGTCACTACGAAGGCCCAAAGATATAAAAACTCACCACCAATATGGCAAACCATGCATCGGGCACAAATACAGATTCCGAGTCACTACACCAAATTTCTCAAAGAAAATATAAGTTAGAAAAATTCAATAAGTATCCGACCCGGGATTTCAACCCACAGCCTTTCGATGAGCAGTCGCGCGGGCAATCACTCGACCAACGAAGCAGGCAACGACGTATTTATATAATTATAATCATAACCATGCAATTAAACGTTAGACACAAACGTCTATATGAATGAGACGTAATAAGACGTAATATATATGTATATAGTAGTATAAAATATAAATAAATAAGTGATATGGAAATATAATATATTAGCAAGCTCACATTTTTTTCAGCGCTGAATACCTTGCACCTATGAATAACTCATTCATCTCGTGTACTGAAAGCTTCAGAATGCGTTTGCAGTTTCGCTGCTCATTTCACCCCCGCATTTCAAGCTTTTATTATATTTGTAGTTGACTGGAACGTTGCTTAATAAAATACCCTAAGAATCCACTTTTTGCGCATATTTAGATTCTAGTGATGAAAATGTATTGCCCGCAATTAAAATCTGTTTTATTTCTAATTAACGCAACGGGTAGTTGTTTATGCTGTAGTGCTGGAACAAGTGGATGAGATTGTATATCTTGGATGTGCTTTCAGCAGGGATGGCAGGTACACCGCTGAATAGTTCGTGCAGGAAATAGTGTGAAGCCAGTGAGCTCCTTTGCTATACATAACTCCGTGCTCACTCCAAAACTACTATACGCTAGTGAGAGTTGGATATGTAGGAAAGGGGATTCAAGCAGACTGAACGCGGTATCTGACTACCTCTTCGTGATGTTACTATTTTTAAACGGGGTCAAAATGAGGTGGTTGCGTCGCATATACCGCTTGATATTTGCGCGACCGCGTTCGTAAATCTGATGTGAGTAAAATGCTTCATATGAAAGAGTGTATTGGTGTAAAAAAGAGAAAGGGCATGCTCCGATGATTTGGACATATTGAGAGAAAGGCTGATGAAAAACTGACAAAGCAGACATACAATACGAATGTTGATGGACGCAAGTACCGAAGCAGGTCAAGATTCGCCTATCTTGACCAATAATGATTGGTGAGGAAGTTAGAAGTCTCCGAAACCGGCGTGTACGTATGAAGCGGGTGATGAATATAGAAGAAGCGCTGCAGGTCTGTAAGGATAGAGATATTTGATACGCGATGCTCTCTGCCTATCCCGTAAAGGACCTGACAATATGTACGTATGTATTTCTGATTAATGTATTAAACATTGCATCCCATTTCTTCATAAGAAAATTTCGTAAGGGGTAGAATGAGACTTGTAGTTTCTCAAAATGCAGTAAACCGCTGAGAGAGTTATCCATGTTAGTTCTCATTTTACAGTTGAATTATCAAACGCTTCATAATCGTGGTCAGATGGGAGATGTAACAAAACGAATACCCAACCCAACTACGTACGTTTCTTTGCTGTACACGCTGTTATAATCTATTTAATGACCTATTATTGCGATCGACTAAATGTTCAAAAGGTGAATATTCTATTCAACTTTCGACTCAGCTCGATATTGTATGCATTGATAGATTCAATAATGCAGCTGCTATAAATTACAGATACTTAAAAACCCCTGCCTCCCGCCATTCCTGCATACTAAAAACAGAGTCCTTGTACACGGAAAACTATATTACGAATAACATTTTAAACAAAAACTGCTCTAGGGAGACTGACGGTACTTTGTGTCATCGATGAATGGAATTCTCCTAACAATAGCATTGGATGCTGTATATTTACATGAAAAAACCGATCAACAGTCCGGGCGGTGATATTTTCCCTACAACGTTTGAATTTCTATAGTGTAATAAAATTGAATAGAAAAGTGAACGTAGGTAGAGACAGATCTGTATGAAAAACTTTAAAACGTAATGTAAAATCACACTCGTATTTTTCCGAAGGGGTAGGCAGAGGAGAGCAGTAAACATCCACGAATTACGATCCGATGAGCCTACCGTAATCATCGACAAGCCTCTTAAACCCATACTGGGGCATAGTTTCGCCTCTTGGAATAACTGTAAAGCAACGTCCTAAAATACTGGCCAAATGCGGCTTGTCAGACTTCAAACGCCTTAGACAACAGACCTAAGGCAGACGACTATGCTATGCAGTTTTCTTAACGACGTTTGCTATAGGATGTGATGTTCAATCTAAAAATTGACATAATTTTGTACAATTAATCACTTGTCATCGCTAATCATTCTGCTACAATTTTATTGCTTGTATAGATTTATATTTATATATGTATGTATTAACCATCCATTATCTACAAAACCTCCGCTGGTAATCTCATAGGCTGTAGCTCGCTACAAAATCTTAGACGTTCTGTCGTTTGTAGCGGTTAAGGGACTCATTGTATTCGCAATATCAAGACATAATACCCTGTAATCATCTAAAGTGACAGTTTTTACAATTCGCCGCAATTAAGTTCAACCCTTATAACATCTGTTCATAGTCTATTATATTTGACTCATCATGTTTATTATTCACAATACTCTTACACCAATGATATTGCTAACGAGCATGAGTTCACCACCACCCGGAGTTATCCCCAGTTGCTAGTCCCCGTAAATT